>BDJD01001282.1:25290-53768 GCA_002564525.1 Rosa multiflora
TAGAAATATATTAGACACATATATGAACATTTCAGAATTTGAATCACCCCAAAATCATTGTTCTAGAATTAGTTATGCAATTTTGAAATAGGGGGACAGAAGCTTGTATTTCTGGAAAGAATCTGCACATTGTTTTACTTCAGCCTTTAAAACCTTTACTCTTTGTTTGGTTTCACTTGAAATTCAATAACCATTTCAATCTTACTGAGTTGGTTGTCAAGCCATTCTTCTTTCTAAATTTCTCAAGAATTTACCTCAAGTATTTTGAACAATTCCGTGACCCTTGGCAGCTCCTTTAAAACTCTGTTTTCGGTTTTCAGCAACCTGTCTTTTAAAAAGTGTTCTTAACCCCTCTTCCTAATAACAAACCCCTTATTGGAACCCAAATGTTCTGGTTATTAGTTAGTAATTAGGTTAAAGGAAATGTTTTCCTTCGGAAAGTATTGAGAGTGAATAGCTAGCCTAGTTTATCGTTATTAATGTCACTTATTTGGTCTAGGCTTGATATCTTGGTAGGATCTTGTGAAGTGGTGGTTGCTACTGATGCGGCTGAAATAGCCTCACAATTTAACCCTGCAAAATGTAGTTGTCAGTATAGGATAAGCAGGGATCGTTCAGTCCGGGGATTGTAGGGTACTTTGGAAATTATCTGTTTTTACAACTTGAAATGGTTTGCGTGGATTGGTTTGATGTGTTGGCAATTGATGGGGATGTAAGGAGAGGTCAGTTCCTCCTTGAGCCACGGGTGGTGGGCAGTGTGCACCAGGCCCTTGTTATCTCCCCTTTGTCTCTAGCCTTGTGATTAATGAATTCCGGAAAGTGATTGGCTAGATGGACGATTGTGATAGAAGTGTGAAAGATGATCAATTGCCGTGGGATTGTAGTTACATGGTGACGATCACGTGGAAGCGCAAACCGGTTTTTATCTACTTCTTTTATTCAAAACGATAACTCATGTTTTTAAACTTAGATATGGGGGCGGGCATGGGCAATGACTGGATGTAGGAGCCTAACCCATACTTTAGTTTGTTTTGCAGGCTGTTGTTGTCGAAGCTTGGGCACGAAGGATAATCCTTGGAGGACACAATTTGTTTTACTCTATTTAAAGTTTATTTCTTTTTGGCTTGCTTGATCTCACTAAATTTTTGTAACATTATGTATGGTTGATGATGTGTGTGATTGCTTACCACCAAAGTTGAACCCTAGGGTTAGAACCTCCATTTGAGTTTAGGTCTTAGTGGGCTAGACCTAGAACACTCACGTAAATTACCATTTAATGAACTTAATGCAAACTTGGGCTAAGAACTAAAAATTGACATAGGTTCTAAAACTCAACTCAACACCACCTTCCTTTCCTCTTTCTCGCCTAGTTCGTAATCTTGTGATTACGAGCCAAGCCCACTATACAAGCCCAAAAATTTCGGGCTTATAGATTTCTTGTTCTCCAACTTAGGTCCAAAACACTTACTCCAAGTGTCGCGGGTGTAGAGTTCCTTGGGGAGGCGGCGCTGTGGTAATTCGGTCTACGGGTCGCCACATTTTTGTCCTTCAAAACAAAAACACAAAAAAGAATTATTTTTTTTTGTTAATCTAAATCATAACTTTTTCCTTTGATTTACAATATAGATGGTTTTTAAAAAAAAAAAAAACTTTGGTTCTCAATTAAATAATATATATTGATAAATCTAATTAAAATGAGTTGAACTGGATTTTAATTAGTAATAACTACACAAAAATTTCACTGAATTTAGTTTAAGGAAATTCCAAATCAGATCTTTGAACTGAAGTCGCAGTTCGGATATCCCGAACTCTATTTTGAAAACAAGTATCTTGCAACTTGAGTTAGGAAGTTGAATGGTGGCGAGTTGGCGTTGTTTCGTTACTAGAGCGTGTCCCGAGCTATGGCATCACTGGTATTGCAGTCAAGCTAAAAGAGGTTGCACGACTGGGCAGTGGTGGCCCAATCGTGGCTCGGCCTGTAACTTGGCAAATACAAGTGCTGCAAAAGTCAGCGCTTCAAGACTGGGCGAAATGCACGTTTTAGGGGGTTACGAAGTTTGACCTTTTATACGTTTAAATTCTGTGAGAACTTTCTTCACGAAAGTTGTAGAGCGCGTCGATACGAGTCTGTGGACATGCGGAACGCGGAAATCGGAGTTCGTATGAAGAAGTTATGACAATTGGAAAAAGTTTCCATTTTGGTATATGTGGGAAATTTCCGGAAAAATATCAGAAAACTCAGATTTTCCCTTTTTGGAAAGTTTTTCTCTCTCCTCTCTCCCAACCCGGTTTCGACCTCTCCCTTCGGCGGCCGATTTCTTCACCGTCCGGCCACCAATCGGCTAGATTACAAAGGGAATACTGCTCGCCTCAGCCCCCTCTACACGTCTGTGGTATTAATTCTTCGTGGGAAGCACCGTACAATGGAGGTACAAGGCCGAGAAGTGGAGCTGCCGACCTTGAAATCGCCCCCGTGGGTTCTCCCTCCTTCGGCCACCATAGCTCTTGATCCTTGAGGGCTTTTCTAGCCCAGAGGATGTAGATGCTTCTCCCAAGATGGCTCGAAACGATTAAAAGTTTGGAGGTTGAATTTTGAAGATTGGGATTCTAGGGTTCATCAGTTTTCAAAACTTGCGAGGTAAATTCCGGCCAAATGGCTTTGATTCGGACTTTATGCTAGTTATGAAAGTTTCAATTGGAGTTAAGATGAAGAATTTTCATGTTGTGAGTTTTGTCAAATTCTGACTTTGGGCCGGTGGCAGTGCCGCCACTGTGGTGGTGTTTTCCGGCCGTTTTCGGCCACCTCAGGGATGGTTTCTGTTCTTGATTTCGATTTACTCGTCGAGACGAGCATTTCGATATACAATTTGTAATTTTTGGGGATCGTATGAGAATATTAGGGTTTTTGTGATTTCGATAGTTTCGGTTATCGATCCGTGAGGATTCAGCCGTTCGATCGACTTGTAGTTTTGATTTATTGATCGTAGAAGTGTTCCGAGATTGTTGGATGGTCTCGGATGAGGATCCGACTATTGGATCGTCGTATAATTGTGTTTTGTGAATTGTGTGCTTTTGTGTCGTATTGAGTGTGACATTGATGTGATTAGGTGATTGACGGAATTGTGTGAGCGGAGTATGAATGATTTTGTGCTTGTCTTGGTATTTGTGTGAAGACGTAGCAGGATTTGGAGGTGAGTAAATCTCACGTGGTTCATTTACGAACAGATTTATTTATTACTCAGAATTACTTGTTTAATTGTTAAATCATTTTCGAAACAAATTATTTGTTTTAAAATATATGAACTTGATCGACAACGGTTCATGGGTAGGTTAAAACACTGTTTTGATATAAAATGATTTTCGAGAAGTATAATTTATAAAAACTATAGTTGGTATTAGTGGTCATTCATGCGTGAATGACTACGTGTGTGTGTGTGTCTGTATATATATATACATATATTTATGTGGAATATATATATTGGATGGTGTGGCATTGTGATATGTAGACTGTTGGTGATTTCATTCAAATGTTGATTTGAATATTTACTTATGCCAAAGGTATATTTGATGATTTATATTGTTGGAAGAGTGATTTGGGGTTATGGTGTGACATTTCTGAGTCGAGTGAGATTTCTTTAAATGTCTTGTTCTGAGGGTCGAAGGGTCGGAAGTCTGTAGGTTACAGTAGTAACCTAGGTGCAAAATTATCGTAAGGCTGAACCTCGGCCGAGGTGACAGGTTACGATTCAGTACAGTTGTAGTCTGTTTGCAAGCGTGCGGTCATGGTGGTAACTGGGTTACTGCATCATGAGTACGTAGTCTTTGTATGCATGCGGTCTTGGTGGTAACTGAGTTACTGCATCATGAGTACGTAGTCTGTTGTATGCGTGCGGTCATAGTGGTAACTGGGTTACTGCATCATGAGTACATAGTCTGTTGTATGCGTGCGGTCATGGTGGTGTGCTGCAGCAGTTCCAGGCATGGTGAATAACAAATCATGGCTATGTTAATTAATCCTTTGAGGCCTTGATCGTGATCAATGAGAGGCCAATACAAGCTGGGAAGCAACAAGATAGAAACAAAGCTTATTTGTTTCAAGGAGCATTACCACACAAAAAGACAAGAAACATGGCTTAGATGTTCAATCTGGAACTTGCAAAAGTCAAATGGTGGCAGCTATAATTCAATTAATTGATTCAATAGCTAGTAAACAAAAAAGATGGCATGTTAATTAATTGATCTTTTGAAGTACTGACGACAATAACAAACACAAGTGCAGCAACAAGGTTCAATTAAACAATTGCTTTGCCTTTAAATGCTGCGCAAACGAGCTTACCTTTCCGAGATTTTGGTTGTAGATACCTGTAGATAATGACAAGTAGCTTTAATCAATCACATAAAAGCTTGTCAAAAACGAGCTGCAAGCCAAGACTTTCGCAAGTATGCAGCAAGTTGGTTTTGAATGCAAATCAGACCAAGAAACATGATGCTACGTGCTCAGCTCTCAATCAAAGGAAAAAAATTAAAAGAAAGAAGATGTTCCAGCTTTGAATTTCAACTACACCCAGGCAATTGATAATCAGAAAAGAAGTAGCAAGATGGGTTCATACAAGTTATGGAAGTACACGCCAATTGCTCGAAGAATCGCTCCAAACCAGTAACAGGAAATCTGGGTAGCAATGATTAATCAAAGCCAGTCAGTACACAGACAAGAAATTGGAGGTACATAGGAGAAGTGAGAGGATCGAAGCTATTACTCAATCTCAAACGCAGAAAATCCAGTGCAGAATCTGGACATTGAGTTCAATCCATCTATAGCACAACTCCTTCTCCGTTTCGAACTCTGACAGCCGGTTTCCGTCTCCAGTTCGATCTCCATCTTAGACTGCTAGAGATATTCCCCAAAAAAAGAGACAAAGGTTATCGAGTTACCTGAGATGGGGAGTATGCCTGCTGCAGGGCCTTTACCAGATGGCCTAAGGCATAAATTGGGCTCAAATTGGTGTGGATATAAATTATTGAGTGCCCAATCCATGGGCTTGCTAAATTGCCCATCCACGAATCTTGAAGCCCATTTCTAAACAGGTTATCTCGATAATTGGGCCTGGCCAAATTCATTTGTTGACAACACAAAAGCCCATTCACATGGCCCAGTACAAAATTCAACACATCGGGTACCCAAATTAAATTCGGGTGTCCGCAGAAGAAATACATCCGATAGATTCAAAAATAAATATATGTACATCCGTCGACACCAACACCAGAAATACAATCTTATGAACTACGGTCGGTTTAATCCCACAATGGGTACGTAGGCAATCTAGCAACACCCACTAGATGCAACCACAAATCCAAACAGAATCCCTGACTCCACCAGTCAAATTCAGCCGATACTAAATTGAATCACTGACTCCAGTCAAATTCTTCAAACACTAGAAATACAAATTTTCAAGAACTACAACGGTTTGATCCCTCCTCGAGGGTATGTAGGCAATCTAGCAACCCACTAGATGCAACCGCAAGTCCAAATAAAATCTCTGACTCCCTGGTTTATCCAATCCGAATCCCCGACCTCATCAGTCAAATTCCGTCAAACACGAGGAAACGTCACAGCCTTTCCAAACAAATCCAAAACAAATCGAATCCCTGGTTCACTTACATCAAATTCGTCCAAACACTATTTACATTAATTCCAAAAGCAATACCCTCCAATGGGTCATTCATCCAATAGAATTCTTGAACTACGAGTGGCTTGATCCCTCTCCAAGGGTACGTAGGCAACCCATTCAAATATCCAGGTGCAGTCGCAAAAACAAATAAATAAACACACATCCACAATTGGTTTATTCATAAATGTAATCAAAGGGTCTTTCCCTGTAACAAGGGAATATAATTAAGAGACACATTCTGTCTTGAATGAATTGAACCCGAAATAATTAAAACTTTATTCATTAAATGAATACGAGTGAAATTATGTTAGGTGATATTTACGCTCATTGTGTGCAAGTTTTCCTCAACTGAACACTTACGGGTTGCTGATTTAATTGATGAAGAATTTGGAAGCTGGATGGAGGACATTATTCATGATCTCTTCACTGACGGGTTGCTGATTTAATTGATGAAGAATTTGGAAGCTGGATGGAGGACATTATTCATGATCTCTTCACTGATTACGAGGCTGACCTTATTACTAGTATTCCCCTGAGTTTAGCTGGTGGTGTTGATCGTTTAAAGTGGCATTTTGATAGATTTGGGGTCTACAATGTCAAGTCAGGATATCATGTGGCTAGAGTAACGCAGCAGATGCATCACTGGGCGTCCACCTCGATCTTCTACGGGTCAACATGGTCAGTCTGATACTTTTTGGAAGCGACTATGGAAGATTAAGGTTCCCACAGCTTTTTGTGATCGCATGTAATTGGAGCTCTTGTGGTTTTCACGTAGTTTTACAACAAACTCTCAAGTCAATAGCTTGAAAATAAAATATTAAAAAAATCTTTCTTGGCATGCTAGGTGCTAACTAATCTATTGCGGAAACAATTGGTCATATCACCATCTGCTTGACTAGTTGACTTCACACAGGGAACAAATTATTAAAGACACTGCCCTCTCATTTAATTTTCAGCCTGACCAAGTGGGACTCCAATTACAGAAAACAAATATCTTTCTCGCCACATTTTGCACGGCATTGACTAGGAGTGGACTGTATCATAGCTACTAGTCTTTGTTAAGACATTGGAAAGAGCGCTTGTACGTGTACAAGTTATGATGCGAGAGGATAATTGGAAAAACACTATTACTAAGTCAACACGAATGAATGGATTGATATGGCGCAATTGGGTAATTGTTACGATAAGAGACGTGGCGTAATTGGAGCTTTTAAGTTTAAGAGACTGTTAGGTATCATAGTTAAAGACTAACCGATCAATTGGGTATCATAATCTCCAAGTTCAGGCTTCTTCACTTCTTTTCAATTTATCTAACATAATCTATTGTGGTTGTCGAAAAAAAAAAACATAATCTATTGTTAACAAAAAAGATGACAAAAACAATAATAGATTGTTTTCTCACTTTAGATGGAGTATATAATTATTAATTTGGCTCATCTATAAATAAGATGATCACACGCATATATAAATATAGGGCAATATTACAGGGCCTCAATGAGGGCCTAAGATTGCTATTTAAGAAAATTCAAATTTTATTTCGAATTCCACATAATATATCTTGCCACATCATACTATTGCAACACCAACTTTACCCTTTTATACTTCATTTCAAATGTTAGAGGGTGAATCAATTACAATAATGAATTTAATTAGGTGACGAAAAAAAAAGATAAGCTATTAATTATGTATTAATTTAAGAGATATGCCTACAAATTCTTTGCTAAATTAAGAGGTAAGAAAAAAATTTCATGTTAGTAGCAGCCATTAATTATCATCTACAATATAAATATATGGGAAAAAACAAACAAAAAATAATAAACTCAAATATAACGTTTAAACCCTAGCTACATAAAGAGAAAGAAATGAACAAAAGAATATATATAATCGTATGAATATGTATTTTTCACATTATATTTTCAAAATTTACAAGAACCCAACAAATGTTGAATTCATATACATGTGTTATGCAAATTATCTATTGTGATCGAATGTATGTGCAAATCCATTGGCTGAATTACATGAAAATTTTCTATTCTTAATTGGAGAAAAAAATTGTTATTTAAATCTAAACATAAGTGTTATTTAAATCTTAGGCCTCATTGAGGCAAGAAATCATTTTCCTATAAATATAGGGTTATTATCACAAATGGTACCTGAACTATACCTCAATCTTATCGATGGTACCTGAACTTCAATTTTGATCACAACCAGTACCCGAACTTTTCGATTTCATTTTAAATGGTACCTATATAGAGCCACCTCCGATCACTATTCTGACTAAAAACGGCATGGGAGTCGATCATAGTGATGATTTTTGATGATTTCGAGGGTTGCGAACATATATAGTGATGATTTTTTGGTAATAAACTTGCCTTGAACTTGTTTTTTTGTTTTTTGTTTTTTTAGATTTGGCTTTTTTGGCCGGAATAGTGATCGAATGTGGCCTTAGATACCATTTAAAATGGAATCGAAAAGTTCAGGTACTGGTTGCGATCAAAATTGAAGTTCAGGTACTGTCGATAAAATAAAGGATAAGTTCAGGTACCACTTGTGATAATAACCGAAAAATATAATACGTAGAAACTAGTAGTATGGTTTATCTTCTTCTTACGGGAATAGTTTCCACAACTTGTGAAGACCTCTGGTACCGGTCATTTCTATGGTTTATATTCCATTATTCCACAATCCACACTTCTGGCCAGAAGTTAATGCATGGGTAATGGTACGTTATAAGATACTTCTAACGTGGTGATATTTGATAGTCAATGACCGACAATCATATCACCATCCAACATGACTATACATTTCCATGTCTGTTTGTGTTTATTAATTTTCAGGAAATAACCTGGGACGACCCAGTCTGGAATAGAAAGCTACTTATAGAACGAAGTTGTCCAGAAACTTCCCATGCCATGACTATAAAAGGCCGACTCGGGAATAGTGCTTTACACATCATCAACAATACAACTATTAGATACCAATACTCCTCTTAGTCACACTCCACAAACAAGCTAGCGCTGCATGCCATGTCGATCATGGCCTTGCAATTTCCATTGGCGGCAGTCCTACTCCTATTATCGGCGGCTAGTACTACAAAAACAACAGCTGCTGCTCAAGCCCTGCGTGGCTGCTCTGACAAGTGCGGCGATCTCACAATTCCATATCCATTTGGCATGAAGAAGGATTGTTACCTGCGAGAAGAATTCTTTATCAATTGTAGCGATACCACCCAACCACCAACAGCATATTTGATGACAGGCAATTTAATTGTTACTAACATTTCCCTTGATGATGGTGAGTTGCGAATATTGAACATGGGAGCTGAAGATTGCTATAACGCCCAGGGCAATATGACGTCCCAACTCAGTTATGAGCTCAGCCTCCCTCTTCCTTATACGATCTCCGATACCAAAAACAAGTTCTACACCGTTGGTTGTGACTCATTTTCAATATTCCAAGGCTTCCGAGGGGAAGACGAGCTCGATATGGGGTGCATGTCCATGTGCAACAGGCTTGACATTGTTGATCAATATTCTTGCTCTGGCGCTGGGTGTTGCCAGACTAATATTCCCAGAGGACTGAAAAATATGACGGTGTTATTGAACAGCTTTAACAATCATACTGGTATATGGGAGTTTAACCCCTGCGGCTACGCCTTCATTGCAGAGCAAGGACAGTTCAATTTCTCTGCTGCAAGTTTAAAGAAACAGAACTACCAGCTTCCGTCGGTTCTTAATTGGGCTATTGGGAATGAAACAGACTCCTATGATGAAGCTCAAATGAAGACGAATTTCGCATGCAAGGCTAATAGCATGTGCGTCAATGGGTCAGTAGGTTACTTGTGCCGGTGCTTGCCTGGTTATGAAGGAAACCCTTACCACCCAGATGGTTGTCAAGGTGATGATGATTATCTTTGATTTACCTTCAGCTATATTATATGATTTATATAAACAGAAATTAATTATAGCTCACCATTGGATTTGCAATTTTACCAAATTTATTGATATCTGATAGGCTTTTCCTTTCCTAATTTCCCTTTCAGATATTGATGAGTGCAGGGCTTCAAACCTCTGCCAGAACGGACAGTGCATAAATACTTTCCCTCCAGGAAACTACTCTTGTTCATGTCACAAAGGATACAAAAACGACGGCATGAATGACAAGAGTTGCATCGAAGACGATTCCAAAAGACACTCAAAGATCGTTCTCCTGCTTATAGTTTCATTGGGTATGTATAATTAGATATTAACATGCATGTGCATCCCATGACCATATAGCCTAAACTTTTATTGAACAGTAATGATGGACTCAAATTTATTTATCTTCAGCTACTTTCGCTACAAATTCTAATTAATCTAGTATTCTCATACTTTCTTCAAAGAAAACTAACAAAAAGAGAATGCACAAGTCATTTCCATATATAAAGGAAGACGTTTTATCTATTGTGTTTGTTAAACAAGAGAGAACAAAGAAGAGGCTCCGTCAGTTTTTGAAATCATATTGCGCAAATAGAAGCTTCTTTTCTTTTCTTTTTTTCCTAAAGAAGGTATTGCATGCAGCTAGCTAGAATCAAAGGAAAGTGCAATAATGAGCTAAGGGGAATCCCAACTAGAATCAAAGGCAAACATAAAAGGACAGAAAAGAAACAACCATCCTATGCCTCTAAACTATATCATATAAAATATGCAAAAGCAAACTGATTAAAACAAATTTTATCATGAATTTTCAATTATTTGCAGGTGTAAGTGTGGGCTTCTTGGTTTTATTCCTTGGAATTTCGTGGATATGTTGGGGACTGAAGAAAAGAGAGTTCATTAAACTCAAAGAAAAGCACTTCAAAGAGAATGGTGGCTTATTGTTACTGCAACAACTCGCTAGTCATGGAAGCTCGATGAGGACAACAAAAATCTTTACTGCTGAAGAACTTGAGAAGGCAACAAACAACTACAATGAGAGTAGAGTCCTTGGAGAAGGAGGGTATGGAACAGTTTACAAGGGAATACTATCAGATGACATAGTGGTTGCCATAAAGAAGTCGAAAGGTGGTGCCCTGACCCAGAGTGATCAATTTGTTAACGAGGTGATTGTTCTTTCCCAAATCAACCACAGAAATGTGGTAAAGCTATTGGGTTGTTGTTTAGAAACGGAAGTACCTTTACTAGTATACGAATTCATTACCCATGGCACTCTTTATGAGCACATTCATAAAAAAAGATCATCACTCTCATTTGAATTACGAATGAAGATAGCAACTCAAAGCGCGGAAGCACTATCCCACTTACACTCCTCAATTTCCACACCAATAATACATCGAGATGTGAAAACAGCAAATATTCTGTTAGATTATGATTATACAGCTAAAGTGTCAGATTTTGGAGCTTCCCGATTGGTTCCTTCAGCTCAAACTGATATACAAACTTTAGTGCTCGGGACATTTGGATACTTAGACCCTGAATATCTGCAATCAAACCAACTAACAGAAAAAAGTGATGTTTACAGTTTTGGAGTTGTCCTAGTGGAGCTACTAACAAGCAAAGTGCCGGTTTCTAAAGATAGATACTTAACAAGCATCTTTCTTGCTTCCATGGAAGAAGATTGGTTGAATCAAATTCTTGATGATGACATAGTGAATGAGGGAAACATTGAGACGGTAAAGAAAGTGGCCAATCTCGCAAAAAGATGCTTGAGGGTAAAGGGGGAGGAAAGGCCCACCATGAAAGAAGTTGCGAAAGAGTTAGAGGAAATGAGTGTCACGGCAAAACATCCGTGGGGATTTAATGCTAATTTCTGCAGAGAAGAGAATGAATACTTGCTTGGGTCACTTAATTCAGACGCTTATATTGTGGGTGTTGGAGGAGGTGACTGCAGTTCTAGTGGTCTAAGCGTTGGTACGACCAATGCATATGACAGCATGAAAAACCAACTGCAGTTAATGCCATACGGTGGTGGACGGTAGTTGGTTGGTGTCGCTTGTGATGTTTTTTATCCTTTATTCAGTTTGATATGAATGTTAATGTGTCACAAAATAAAAGTGAGATTTTAGCATTTTGTAAATGTAGTATGTAAGTTAAGTGTCGTATTACTTGTTCTTTTCCTGCTATTGTGCTTCATGCAACTTAGGATGTGTTTGGTATGGCTTCTGCTTATTTCTTGTTCTTTAAGTTAATGTAGTATGTAAGTTGAGTGTCGTATTACCTGTTCTTTAAGAAAAGCTGGCTTATGCTTATTTATGAGAATAAGTGGCTGAAAAGCAAAACAGCTAACTGTTTGGTAAACTGACTTTTTATAAGTATTGTTAGTGGCAAAAGCCGCGGCAAAATGTTTGGTAAACTCAAAACTAGCTTTTGCTTTATGTTTGTAGAATGACCAATTTGGACATGAAAGATTATTTTGCCTTGATTGTTTGGTAATACAATGTAGTTCAAATGCTCTTGTGTCCTTATAAATTTTTCTTAACTTTCAATTTTTATAAATCATGATAACTATATGATTAATAGTTGACAATTTTAAAAATAACTTAATCAAATATATTTGTAACATTAATAATGGTTTCTAATTAGTATTAAGTAACCACAAAAAATATCATAACATTTTCAAACATCCACATTATTACGCGCACTCATCAAACGTTGAATAATGTTATTTCTTATTGTTCGTTCAATTGCATGTCTGCATGTGCAAATGACGGAGATGCTCTTTATATCTATCTAGAACACTAGAAGTTTTTTTTTTTTACTTTTGGAGCTTTATTTTATACCCTGCCGTCATCTACAAGACTTGTTTCAGAAAGATACGAAGTTATCCTAAGAAAATAAAAACAAGAAATCAATTCATCCATGTTTAAGAAATCTAGGCTATCTATTCATGCAACTGCTTGCCTTTGTCAAATCAAATGGTATTAGCCTTCTATAAACACCAAATGGGATTGGCCTACTATCAAATGTTATACACCGTTGAACCATTGCTTTTGTCAAACCAGTATTCCTAATTCATACCTTCACTTTGAGCATATAATTAAGCAAGCTCCATGGTATATTGCACAAGCAAGGCAGTGCACTTCACTCACATCTTCAAGCTCCTTGGTATATGCTTCAGCCTTTTCAACATTTTCATCAGTTTCCATTTCTGAAAGAAGTTCAAGTTCCATCACATTCATGCTACCCAAGGCTCTTAGTCTTGATATCCAAATGGTTCTCATGAATGCAAACCTATCCAAAACATAAAGAAGATTGTATCAAATAGTTTATCCAATATAAGGCTTCCAATTATTTTACTTGTATACATTTGAAAACCTTGCGCATATAAAGAACTACGGAAGTTCAACTTCAAACAGTAATAGCAAATAGTAAGATTGAAGAGGATCATATTGAGAGGCCTCACCCGAGATCTTTAAGATTTTTTCTCTGCTCACTTCCTACTACAGGTTCCCTTTCTGTTACTTCTTTGTCGCACAGCCATTGATCCCCAACTAGTTTGGTCTCGTTTTGGTACACCGTCAGAAACAGAGCCCTCCCTGTTGATGATCACAAGGACACTGTGAGCATAAACCATGAATTCATTCTAGTTTCAAATAGTTAAAATGACATTCCCTTTCTGTGTAACTCACATTCCATAGAATGTCAAAGTTTAGAAATTTCAGAATATTTTTCTTGTAAAGATTATGGGAATACTGTGCCTCAAGCTCAATTGATGTACTATTTTTTTTTCTTTACATTCTTGACCTTCCAGGTATTACAGGTCTGACTTTTGTTTTGCTTCCAGTTTATAACTTAAATGTCAACTATTGCAATTGTTATCGGGGAGCATCACTCACCTTTATAATGTCAACTATTGCAATTGTTATCGGGCAGCATCACTCACCTTCTCAAGTGCAGGGCTTAGATACATGGAACCAACTATAACAAACACTTTCTGAGCATTAATGGACTCTCCTCCTTCTTTCTTATAATTTAAGAGGATCAAAGGATTTCACTTCTACCCCCATGGTCACTCGAACCCAAGACCTTGATCTTAGGTAGTGGGTGCTCTAACCACTTAGCTAACACCACTTCGTCGCATTAATGGACTCATTTGCACAGTTTGTAGTCAGAAATTAATAATGTTCATAAGAAAACTACAGAACAAATCACAACACACTCTCACTCACACTTAAAGAAAAGAAGCAAGAATAACATAACAAAGGAATAGAGAAATTGGAAGACTAGCTACTGCTATCTGTTGATGACAGTGGCGGAACCACTGTTCGGTCTGCAGGGGTTCAGACCCCCTCCCAACAAGAATTAAGCTGATTAGCTAATTAATGAATGATCATGTGATGCCCCGGAAATTCGTATTTATTTTCCGAGGATTTTCCGGAGTTAATTTTATGGTTATTGGACAGTTTCGTGGCTCGTGGACGGAGCGGAAGTGTTTCGGACCCAATCGGACGAATTTTTATTCAAAAAGTATGGTTTTAGGGGGGTTGCAAAGGTTGACTTTTTATACGTTGGGTTTCTCTGAAAACTTCCTTCACAAAAGTTGTAGAGCGCGTTCATATGATTTCGTGGACATGCGGAACGCAGAAATCAGAGTTCGTATGAAGAAGTTATGGTCATTGGAAAAAGTTTCTTTTTTGGTATATATGGGACTACAACGTACTACTTGATCCCTCATATAGGGATTCTGGCAACACAACTCTCAGACAAGCATTGAATCTTGACAATACAATCTGCATATGAGAATGCAGTATATATGCAATTAAAAATCAAAGTTTGCAACATGGCTAGCTATATGCATAGCCCACAATAGGTTGTAAAAGATGAAAGATGTGGTAGTCATCTAGATACCCACCAAACCAATAGTTCCCTTATTTCTTTGATTTGTTATTTCAACAGGTTACCCCCAAGACAAATCTCCATCAGTTTGAGATATCCCCCAACATTATTATAATCAAAACACCCACCAAAATTTCATCGTCCAAAGGAGGGGTCTCCTTGCTTCTGCTTTTCAGTGGAAAAAGCCATGGCTTCTATTAGAAGCCAGCTGAAGGAGGAGTTACCAAACGTTACATGATGTGGTGCTTATAAGCGGAGGAGCAAAAAAGCGAGACCCCCCCCCCCCCCCCCAAAATAACATCCTAGTTAAAGGATTTAGACTATGATCATAAACAGGTATTCCTATTGAACAATCGACTTAATATTTGATCATTCTACAGATAGTGAAAGGACCTACAGAGTGATATCAAGTAGCAGCCATTTGAACTAGGAATACATATTGGAAGCAAACACACAAGTCGGACCAGCCCCGAACAGCTCCCTTTGTAAATTTCAAACAATATGAATATCATCATTTTGAGCCTGCATTCATTTGAATTAATTCTTACCCACTCAATAGAAAAATAACGTTGCAATCCAGTCAGAGCTAGTTGGGGAATTTTCCATCGAAACAGAAGCGAGAACGATAATATACAGAGATTTCCGGTTTCATACCAAGTCCTCGGCTTTCACAGAGGCCCATATCAAGGTTTTATTTTTTACTAATTCACACATAGTAAAAATCAAACCAAAAACTCTCTGAGGATGACGTTTGAGGTCTCCCGCTTGTGTTCTCGGTACAGAAAGAATGGAGATTTCAGAGGGGCTCCCATTGGCACTGGGCCTATATTTCAATATGGGACCTGGGCCTTCATTTATATTTAATTGGAAAAATATATTATTTATTTATTTGTTTGTTTGTTTTCTTTTGTTTTGTATTTTCTTTCGAGTCAAATGTAGATAAATGTGAATTTTCAAGATCAATCCAAAGTACCCAAATCATCAAACATCATTAAGTTTTTTCATCGCTGCTAATTGCCAGATGGTAGAAATTATTAACTTGTTACAAACTATTCTTCCTGAAAAAAAAAAAATCTGAGGCTGCAAAACGATATTCTTTTTTTTTTTTTTGTTGGTACATTTCAAAGATATTCAGTTGTTGGAGAATACTATGTGACTTGGAGAATACAAATGTCAAGAGGCGGTGACTTGTCATCGCTGCTAGGGCTTAGACAAAAGAGGTGACCTAAAACTAGGGTTTTTGTGTGCAACTTTAAAAACGTAAGACTTTAAATTTCTTTAAAACTATATAAATTTTTTTATAATTGGGTCTTACAGATATTAGAGTGATATTCAAAATATCTTCAAAATTAGTTTTGAGTAGTAATATTGACAAAAATATAATAAAATTTTTATCGACACTTGAAATTTCTGAAATACAAAATTTCGAACCTCGATTAGTAGCCAACTCAACTGGAAGAACAAATATGCAAATTAAGAACACATGCATAATGATAATTACATAAAATACGCAAAGCAGTATACATTGAAATAAATATTCTGTACAACACATTACTACCAATGGGCCAATTAATCAATTATATCGTCATTAACTTGACTACGCATGCTGTCATGCCCACTAGTTCTCCCTAGGAAGATTTCCAACAGTCATCTTCGTATTGCAAGAGGAAAATTTCGTTTAAGACAATTTAAATCTACTCGCACCTTGACATGATCTTAATGTCTATAAATTGACATAAATTAATAAAGCAAAACAAGTTACAACTACTACTTCAACTTGTCACCAAGATCATCAAACGGAAAACGACTTGTCAAATTGACATAGAATAATTAGTTAGTTGCATAAAATTATCGATGAAATTTTTGGTTTTAATTCCTTATAATATCTGCGCCAGTCATCTATAGTGATATGTTTAAAAAAATAAATAATAAATAAATAAATAAAATTTCAAAGACCAATTTCGATCAAATTTGTCACGCTCCGAATTTTGAATAAATAAATTCAAATCTTGAACGCAATAACTTAACAAGCACAAGAAAAACACATAGAAAAATTTTCATTTAAATTAAGCAACTAAACAAACTGAGCTCACGATGTCAATACCGACTCGTTCTTTAGAGTCACATATTACATTACAGATAGTTTACAAATTAAACTGAATGACAATTCAATAAGTAAACACACCCACCACAACTCACTACACATCGGAAGACTTAAAACTAAGATTACCCTTCGACATCCACGCTATCGAATGTACCCCTCAACTTCGACGACGATTAATCGATATTCTAACCTGCACAATAAACCATACACCATAGAATAGTGCACCGCGTTGAACAAAACAATTCCGGTAAGCTTTTTAAGCTCGTATGAGTAAACTCAACTAAAGTGACTCATGTCACGCATGCTTATAATTTCTCAACTCGTGAGATAAATTAAATCAACAATATTTAACTCCACAAAGCACAACCAAACATACAATCACACTAGGTAAACAATTGGTAATCCCTGCATAGAGAATTAGTTCAGGAGATCACCTAAAATCACACAATTCAAATCATAGCAATTCCTGCATATAGTTTAGTTCAGGAAATTACATTAAAACAAACAATACAAAATGCAATAATCCCTGCGTAGAAATTTAGTTCAGGAGATTACTTAAAAATCAATCATAGAAGA
This sequence comes from Rosa multiflora, assembly GCA_002564525.1. Lineage (NCBI taxonomy): Eukaryota > Viridiplantae > Streptophyta > Magnoliopsida > Rosales > Rosaceae > Rosa > Rosa multiflora. The sequence continues at coordinate 42,453 of BDJD01001282.1, forward strand.
GAAAAAGAAACCAAACAATAGAAATGAAAAAGGAAATTAATTAAAGAAATCAACAACTCATGCTAAAGCCAAGACTTCACCCTTCAACTCCAATTACACCATCTCACAAAATAACTCGTTTCAAAACTCGACATCGTTACCTCAATCGTAGTCCGTCATCGCCTAGGGTTATGGCAGCCGATACACTCAACCAATCGTAGCCCGTCATCCTCCTAAGATTAGAGCATCCGGTTCCCTCAACCAATCGTAGCCCATGATCCGTCTAAGGTTAGAGCATCTGATTCCCTCAACTAATCGTAGCCCATCATCAGCCTAAGATTAGAGCATCTGATTCCCTAAACTGATTGTAGCCCATCATCAGCCTAAGATTAGAGCATCTGATTTCCTCATACCGGTCACTACGTCGACCCTAAATCCAAATTCGCAACATACAGGATAGCTTTCTCACCACATGTTCAACAATTCATTATTCAACATCTTGCGTGCGGAAATAAAAGCTTGAATAATAATCAATCCATTCCATTCATCTCATCACTCGATAACACGCCAATCAATATATATATATTCCATGTAAATATATATATATACATAGTCATTCACGCAGGAATGACCACAAATACCAACTATAGTTTACAAATTAACTACTCGAAAATCATTTTATATCAAAATCAAGTTTTAACTTACCCATGAACCGTTGTCGATCAAGTTCATATATTTTAAAACAATTAATTTATTTTGATAATTATGATTTTGCATACTAACAATTAAATCTACTAAAATAAAACATAACTAATTATCAACCGAAACATCATGAGATTTACTCACCTCCAAATCCTGCTGCGTCTTCACATAAACCAAGACAAGCACAAAATCAACTATACTCCGCTCACACAATTCGTCAATCACCTAATCATATCAAGGTCACATTCAATACAACACAAATCACACAATTCACAAAACACAATTATAAGACGATCCAACAGTCGGATCGTCATCCGAGACAATCCAACATCTTCGGAACACTTCTACGATCAATAAATCAAAACTACAAGTTGATCGGACGGCCAAATCCTCACGGATCGATAACCAAAACTATCGCAATCACACAAACCCTAACATGCTCATATGATCTCCAAAATTTACGTATTGTATATCGAAATGCTCGTATCGACGAGTAGATCGAAGTCAGGAACAGAAACCATCCCTGAGGTGTCCGGAAACAGCCGGAAAACACCACCACAGTGGCGGCACCGCCACCGGCCCAAAGTCAGAATTTAGCAAAACTCACAACATGAAATTTCTTCATCTCAACTCCAATTGAAACATTCATAACTAGCACAAAATCTGAATAAAAGCCATTTGGCAGGAATTTACCTCGCAAGTTTTGAAAACTGATGTACTCTAGATTCCCAATCTTCCAAATTCGAGCTCCACAGGTTGAATCGTTGCAAGCCATTTTATGGAGAGTATCTACGTCCTCTGGGCTTCAAAAGCCCCTAAGGATCACCGGCTATGGTGGTCGGAAACGTGATCTTTGATCTGGGCGATCTGCAGCTCCACCGTGTGACTTCTCGGCCTTGTAGCGTCGTGCACGGTGCTTCCCTCGATGAATCACCACCACAGAAGTGTAGAGGGGACTGAGGAGAGCAGGATTCCTTTTGGAATCGAAGCAAAAGGTGGCCGGAGGAGGAAGAACGACGCCGGCGAAGGTGAGAGGGCGAAACGGGGGTCGGGACCGAAGAGAGAGAAAAGTTTCCCAAAATGGAAACTCTGATTTTTCTGATAATTTTTCGGAAAAATCCCATATATACCAAAATGGAAACGTTTTCCAATGGCCATAACTTCTTCATACGAACTCCGATTTCCTCGTTCCACATGTCCACGAACTCATATCGATGCGCTCTACGATTTCTGTGAAGGAAGTTTTCATAGAATCCTAACGTACGTATAAAAAGTCAACCCTTGAATCAAAGCTTTCTGAGAGAATAATTGCTCGAACTAATTTCTGCTCCATCCTCGAACCACGAAATAGCTCAACAAACACTTAATTAATTCCCGGAAACCATTAGAAATTAATAACGAATTTCCGGCGTCTTACAAAATTATTGTTAATATTGGATGGAAACCATACAAATAAGATTATTTCGTCTTTTCATCTTAACCATGACGCCTCTCTCATCTCGAGTAGGTTGAGCTAATGCACCTATGGCTCATGCAGGTGCAAATTTCCGCTCAAATTGAAAGATATGTACCGTATCAACGTACTTGAATAAAAATAATTTTTGCCTAATCAGAAAACAAATCACACTTAGGCAGTAGGGTCTCTATGGAAATTATTCTGGCTCAGAAAAGAGGTCAAAATTTGAGACCGATTGTTCTTCCCACTTGTGCTTGACATTGAGGACGTACGCCATCACTCATTGATATAATATCTCTTACTATATTTAGAGCAACTCCAACAACTTTCTTATAATTTTTGTATTATAGAGAAGTAAAAGTCAAATCTTTAACCTCGTTTTCTTCTCCAACTCCAACATATCTCTATTTTACAGCAATCTCTAAAATCTCCATAATCATTCCTTAAAATTTTAGAGATTGCTGTAAATTTAGGGAATTTGGTTTTCTCTTTCCTCACTATCTCTAAAATGGGGATAGTTATAGGGAATCTGTTGGAGCCAAAGAGACTCATTTTTCCCTAAAATAGAGTAAAATCCAAATATAGGGAAGCTGTTGGAGTTGCTCTTACTGCTTGCATCTAAATTAATACCTAAAATACATACGAAGTGGCTTCAGGAAATAATTAAGAGGGCCAAACAAGACATTTCATTACCAAGTCTTCCTTCTATTTGTCTACAAAAAGTGAGGCTTACAAGCACTACTTCATTCGCAAGAAATACAGTTTATACATTATACCTCCCAATTTAAGTACTAAATCAATTGGTGCAAGTAGGTTACTAAGTAAGCAATTCATACTAGTGGCAGTACTGGTTCTCTTTGCATTTCTGGCCGCAGCCGAAGAAGCAGTAGCAGCTGAAGCAGTCCTGCCTCAAGCCAAGCCTGGCTGCACTGACTGATGTGGCAACCTCACCATTCCATATCCATTTGGCATAGGGCTTGATTGTTACATGGCAGAAGACTTTTCTGTTAGTTGTAATGTAAAACCAAATACAAAAGAAGCTCACACAATTACATTGTTCAACTATAATTCTGGAGGATCAAACATACATACCATTGATGTCCATGATTGATGCCATTAAAGCAGCTGCAAGAACAAGGTTGAAGATGAGGCTATAGTCTTCTGAAGCTTCTGAATGGGCAGAACACAATGCTTGTAAAACGGTGGTGATAACAGAGACCCAAGCCTCTTATTTATACAAGTCCTAGGAATCCTCCCATAAAGGATTTCCTTTAGGATCAAGTATTGTACATTAGAATCCTAATGCATCACAGTTTAGGACTTTCTTGTAGTCAAAATAATGGATTCCTAATCCAATGTTAAATACACTATCACATTAGATATCTAGGTAGGTTCTTTTCCAGATCCACGTTGTACTCAAATTGACATTTGATGATTTCCTAGTTATTCTAGGATAACTCGTGATAAGTCCAAATTAATCTAACAATCTCCCACTTGGACTATCACTGGTTATCAAGGACGATCATAATTGAATAACACCAAATCGTGTACAACCAACTGAAGTGTGCACCAGAATAAGGAAAAATCTCAAAATCCATTCAACATGGTCAAAACACAATCATTCATGCAGAGCAAGGAAAAGCATACATTTTAACAAAAATGCAGTACTTCTAGACCACTGACACAAGCAGCTCCTGCATTCCATATATGCTTTTCTAAATAAAATAATGTAGTATATGAACAATGTGTATTACCAAAGATCATATATCTTAATGGTCCAACTGAATGTTTCAAAATGAAACTCAAGCAAAACTAAAAACATTGATGGCCTTAATGCTTGTACTTTGAACTGAATCAACATGTTGACTAAAAATTGCAAGACCATCTGATATCAAGGTAAATTAATAACACAAAATAAAATTCATACAAAATTTTAATAAAGCTGCAGCAACATAATCTGAATGACATACCTCGAGAATTTTTATTGATATCCAAATTTCAATAATACATAAAGTTGTGACAATAAACTGAAAATCACAATTACAAAATCACAAGAACTCAGAAAACACAAAACTTTAAAATTTTCTCCTGCTGAACTAGCTCCTAGTGAACTCAAGATTCTAAACTAGGTAAAATAACAATGTTTTCTATGTGTTTCTTGAAGGCTGCAACTGACAATGCCTTGGTCAAGGGATCTGCAAGCTGAGAGTCTGTGCTTACGCTTAACACTGAAATTTCACCATGCTTTACTTTCTCTCACACACAGTAATACTTAAGGTCAATGTGCTTGGAGTTATTTGATCTTTAGCTATTTTTATTGAAAAACACAGTGATAGGAGCATAAAATGTGACGTTTGTAATGTCTACACCCTATATTTTGGTAAGTTATTTTCTTTAACTTGATCAATTTAACTTAGTTAGTGTTTTATAGGTAAAATGGAGTCTCAAAGACCAGAAATTCTACAAGTGGCGCAAAATTGAAGAAAAATGAAGAAATGGAAGTTCTCCCAGTTTGTGACTAGGAAAAGGAATCCTAGTTGGAGGAGGAGTTTGAAGTTGACTTGGACTAGGAGTCATACTTGAACAAGGAAACCAAATTCGACTCAGATAAGGAAACCTAGTGTGACAAGGAGTCCCTGTTAGATAAGGATTGTTCAAGAAGGTCCCGGAAGAGTGTAGAAGCATCTCAGGAAAGAAGTTCGTATTTGACTAGGAAACTTGATTGTATATGGAGGCCTGATCATACTAGGAGACATGTGGGAGCTAGGAGACATCTTGGAACATTCATGAAGTATCTAGAAGTGGCACGAAAGTCATGTGCAAAGTGTGTGCCGTGCAATCACCAATGGGATTTGGATTTGGAATCAAGATGAAGATTGGATTTCGGATTTGAATTGGATTTGGTTTTGCCGTGAAATTCATGGAGTTTCTAGAGGATTCTTGACGTCAATTCTTCAACAAAGGCAAGAAGGACACGGTTTGGAGATGATGATGTGGAATTAATTTATTGGTCAAGGGATGTGTCAACGAATTAGAAAATTAGAAGAAAAACCTGAATCAACACAAACTAGGAGAACTCAAGTAGGAATGAATTGGGAGAGCCTTTGACGTTCCATTATATAAAGAATCATCTTTCCAACGTCAAGGGGTGACCATACTTTCTCCACAAATTTGATTCCTCACTTGTGTGCTCTTGAGTTTCAGGTTTTCACATCTTCAAGTTCCTAGCCGTGCTATCCTCCATCCTTGCCATGAATTCCACCTTGCGCCACCACCTAACAGCTCAAAATACGATTTGCAATCATCCACCAACTCAAATCGTCAATCACCTAATCAGATACGATCTTAACTTAGCAAATCAATCATAAACCACACATATACGGAAATCCAACGGTCGGATTCTAAATTAAACGATGATCCAACGGTCGGATCGAAATTAAACTATGATCCAACAGTCGGATCGTAATTAAACGATGATCCAACGGTCGGATCGTAATTAAACGATGATCCAACGGTCGGATCCTCACATATCGCCCTTAGGATCATCCTCTAAAATTATCACGAAGATCCAACGGTCGGATCTTCCTGAATCGTCCTTACAAACATCTCCACAAAATTTTATGAAAATCCGACGGTCGGATTTTCCCGAATCGCATTCCGAATCACTATTTCACAATTATAAGAAGATCCAACGGTCGGATCTTCGCCCGTGACCTCACAAAGTCATCGGGACAGTCTTACGATTAACATAATAAAATTTGAAGTAAAACCGATGGTCTGATCTTCGCAGATCGTAAACCGAATATAAATCGTAAAAACGTTAAATATTAACGTCAAAACGTAAATCCACTATTTATCCACTTTTTCTAAAATAACCTTGTAATATATCAAAACGCTCGTATGGATGCGTAGATCATCATCCAGATAATATAAACTCAAAATAAGGTCGGACGCGCCGCCACAAGCGGCGGTCAGACCGGTGGTCAACGCCGGTCAACCAACTCCGATGCAAAAGTCGTCAACTACAAACTTCTTCAAAATAAAAGGGTGATCAACTTTCATACCTGGAGCTAAGTCTGGTTCGACCTAGATCGTCCTAGTTCAAGCTTTGAAGTTGGATTAATCTCGTGCGTCTGATCAGATTCCAGATCGAATCAGGGACGTCGAAATCTTCAACTCGTGATCTTTCACTCCACACTCAAAATCGTCGTGCAAGGAGGATATGAGGATGATCAGGGGGAGGAGGAGATCACGAAAATGGGAAGGATCGGCCGATGGGACGCCGAAAAATCGGTTCTCCGGCCGGGTCACCGATCGGTGGCTGGAATGCCTTCGATCCAGCTTTCGGGGCAGAGGCGGGGCAAGAGGACCACGGGGGTCGACTGGAATCGTTGAGACGACCTCTGGGAGGACCGGGTCGTCACCGGAGGACGCCGGGAAGTTGCCGTTCTGGCCGGGTCGGGTCGGCGAAAACCCGCTGGGTCTGAGACTGAGAGAGAGAGAATCCGAGGGACCAAAACGCAAAAAAAACTCAAAATTTTCGTCCTTAATGAATAAGTCCGGATTTTTTTTATATTTATAGAAAAATCCCAATTTTCAAATATACATAACTTATTCATACGAACTCCGAATATTGCGTTCCACATATGCACGAGATCGTATCGACGAGCTCTACAACTTTCATGAAGGAAGTTTTCCCAAATTTTGAACTTATAAAAAAGTCACTTTTTGAGACCCCCTAAATAACGTTCGTTTTCGAAAATAAAATCGTTCGAACTACTTCCACGACTCCTCCAAGCTTTGTACTCGCTCCCAAGACCGCGTAATCATTTCTAAAAATCCACGGAATTTAATTTAGATTTTTCAGGATATTACAACCTTGGAGTTGCTTTGGATTTTTGGGACGTGACTAAGGGGTTGTTCATACCACCTTCCCTATGTATTCTTCACGATTTAGTGTTCTTTTAGATAAAATTTCTGCTTTTGATTTTCTTTGTGTAAAACCGAAACCATGAGTATACAATCTGATTTTTGGATGAAATTTTGATGTTCTTTTCGATGTTTGATTCATATATGTGTGCTTGATCTTTTTTAGTTGCCGAAACTATGGAGTGATGATCTGATTTTGTTTGATTGATATCTTTTGTGTACTTTTGTTCTTTGGTTAGAAACAATGAGTGATTGCATGTAATTGGAGCTAGTAATTAGGTTTATGCTTTGTAACTCTAATTCAATTGAGTAGTAAAGGCTTAGAAAATAAGTTGAAATCAGATTGTTTGTGCATTGAATTAACTTGCTTTGAGTACTTGGATTTGCATGATTATCAACTAAACTTTCACATGAACTTAATGATTTTAAACTTGAGTTTGCATGGTTGCTTTGATTGTGTAAAACCTGTTTTTGAAATATATTGTTTGAGTGCTTTGCTTGATCAATTGTGTAAAGGGAAGTCAAATAAGGGACATTGGTTGCTTTTATCTTTGTTTCTTGGGTTGATAACGTTCCATGGTAACTAAAGAGATTAAAGATTGCATGAATAAATTGATCTTGATTGGTTCTTAATAAATTGTTCTTTGAAAATTCTTCTTTTCCCACCTTTGTATATAAAAAAAGTTTTCTTTGTTCATGTAAATCATAAATCATACATTATATAATCTGAAAATAATTAATTAAATTGTAAATAATCTGATTTTCAGTGTAAGAAATCATAAATAATCTGATTTTGTGACATTTTCTTGGTTAGTGTTTCTTAGGAATTACTTTGGTGTTTTTTAGGAATATGCTTGGTGTTTTTTTAGGGATTTTAGTTAGAGTATGTTTTGTATTTGGATTCCTTGTTTGACTAGGATTAGAATTTATTTTCTACTTGGATTTGTATTCCTAATTAGTGTATGACTAGTATTCCTATGTTGACTTGGATTCCTAATTTGACTATGACTTGTAAAATGTATTCTAATAGGAGTAGGATTCTTAAATTAATTCTAACTTGGAATCTTTGTAATTTTCTAAACATATGTCTCTATATATACTCATAATTTTCGTACACTTTGTATATTCTCTTCTCTATTTTCGTGTTACATGTTAGTACCCTCAATCCCCGGCTTAAACGATCCCTGCTTGCTCTATACTAACTACGTTTCTTTTTAGGGTTTAAATTGGCACTCATTCTGAATGTATCAATTTTTGGAGCCGTTACTGGGAATTGAAAAATCTTCATGTGATTAAAACGCCACTAAGGGTTGATTTTGGTAAGGGATTATGGATCGTAATGGAATAGTTGAAGTCTTTTTTGTTATTATTAGCCTAAACCCCTTGTTAGTACCTGCTTCATGTCTCTTAAGGTTGAGGGCGGCTTTTATTAACACTTAAGGATTATTTTGCACTTATAACTTTTCTTATCTAAGTAAGTATAGCCTATGTAGAATGGTGTCTAGGAAGGGGACAACGTTCATGACAGGTTATGAATCGAGAAGTGATTTCAAATGAGCCTAAACCACTATGTGGGAGTAGCTCATGCCAAAATGGTTTCTGCCTCTCGTGTTCCCCCTTCCCACTAGACCATTTCAGTAAGTTTGCCCAAAGGATTTGAAGGGAAGTTTGTGTGTAGGCAATTGTACTTGAGCAGCATGTCTAAACCTTGATGAAGTTTGTGTGTAGGCAATTGTACTTGAGCAGCATGCTAAGCAATGGATTTATGAGTTGCCAAGTGGATGTATTGCATCTTGGGAAGACATGATGAAAGCGTTTCTTGAGAAGTATTTTCCTACATCATGCATCATCATGCTTAGGAAGAAGATAAGTGGGTTTCAATAAGGGCAAGATGAGTCCTACACTGAGTACTATAAAGGGTTCAAGTCTCTTGTCACTCAATGCCCTCAACATGGCATGAAGGATGAGACCTTGCTCACTTGTTTCTATGATGGGCTCACTATCTTGGAAAGCGATATGCTTGATGCTGCTTCTGGAGGATCATTTGTTGACAAAGAACCTACAGCTGGAATGACTTTAATTGAAAGCAGGGCCTTGAATCAACAACACTATGGAAGCTCCAAGTCCACCCATACACGTGAAAAGGTCCATGAGGTAAGTACTTTGGCTCAATTGGAAGATAAAATTAACAAACTTACTTCTATTGTTTGTCAGGGAATGAAAGGACAAGTCATAGCGTGTGGAGTGTGCTCTATGCAAGGGCATATGCATGACCAATGCCCTCAACTCATAGAAGGAGGAGGACTACGCAATAGGCTTTCAACAAGGGTACCAACGTCCTAAGAATGATCCATTCTCAAACACCTACAACCCCGGATGGAGGGACCACCCTAATTTTCGTTGGAAGGACAATGACAATGTTAAAAATGCACCTCAAGGCTTCCAACAACGTCCTCAAGGCTTCTATCAAAAGCCTCAGGCTCCTAACCCTACTCCTTTTAATTCCAATGTTAATTCAAATGCTTATTCTTCTTCTAATGATGAATTGATCAAGGCACTAACTAAATCTACTCAAGCTTTAATTGCAGGTCAAACTCATCATGGGAACCAGATCAATGCCATATCAACTAATGTAGCTGAGATGAAGAAGCAAATGAGCCAAGTTATGGAATTTATGGGTAAGTTTCATGAACAAGGTAAGCTTCCAAGTGGCACCAGCCCTAATCCACACTCTGAGCAAGCCAAATCCGCGACTACAAGGAGTGGTAAGATCCTGTTGTGTTTTTTGGCTCATTGATACAATCTGAAAATTAGGATACATAATTCAAATCCAAGTCTAGAAAGGAAAGAGGTTTTGCGTGCAGCTTTTCTATAAGTTCTAGGAAAGTTAGTCTTTCAAGTTCTATTAGGATTTGTATTATAGGCTTTGAAAAGCTTAGTCTATTAGGGTTAGGAATCTTAATCCCATGTTGTATCAACAACCTCTATGCCCTATAAATAGGAGCTGCAGTCAGTTTTCTGGAATAAGAAGACAGAGAGTGCAGAAAATTGAGAGTCAAGGTGATAGAGAGATAAGAACTAGTCTGAGGGGTTTGAGGGATCTGCAATAAGTACTTGTAAACACCTAAATTCTTCATAGTGCTAGTGAATCTCTCAAGAGAGATCACGAAGTGGACGTAGGCTAAAGTTTTGGCTGAACCACTCTAAAATCTGCTATGTTGTTTCTGTTTTCAGTTCATCTATTTTCGAACTTTGCTTAGGTAGTAAAACACAATGATCCTAAAGGGGGCTAACACAATAAGTGGTATTAGAGCTTAGGCTCAAGGTGTTTTGCGATGGTGAACGACAAAGTCATTGTCGAAGCAGGAGATGTGAAACCGTCTATTAAGCCCTTTAATGGCAAGGACAACATCACGCTTTGGGAGAGGAAGATGAAGAACATTCTGGTTCAGCAAGAGGTTGATGAGGCAATTGGAGATAAGCCTGCAACAATAACTGAAGCAGATTATACTAAGAAGAATAAGAAAGCAAAGAGCTCAATTGAGCTGCATCTTGCTGATAATGTCTTGCTTCATATTGGTGAGAATATGACTGCAAAGGAAGCATGGGAGAAACTTGAAAGTGTCTACAGTGGTAAAACTATCAGCAGCAAGCTACTCTTGAAGGACCAGCTCTTTGGCCTCAAGATGGAGGAAGGGGATGATCTTAATGATCACATATGCAATTTTCAAAATTGCATATCAAACTTGGACAAGGTTGGAGCAAAGATGGATGACAAAGACACGGTTGTCATTTTACTTCATTCACTTCCACCTTCATTCAAGCACTTCAAAACCACCATGATATTCAAAGATACTATCACACTTTCTAAAGTGTGTGAGAACTTGGAATCATATGTCAAAATGGACAAAGATGAAGAAAGTTCTCAAGCACGGGGACTAGAGGTGGTGGATTTAAAGAAAGAGGCAGGTCAAAATCCAAGGGAAAATGCAAAGAAAAGAAGAATGGTTGCTTCTGTAGTGACCCGAGAGGGGGGTCCCACAGCGCCGCGACCCCGAGCCAATGAGAAACCGACACGTCACTAACGACATCCCGATAACTCATCAACCCGAAATCACAAGGCCTTTTAGGTTCAGCTTGTTGGTTTACAAAACACTTTCTTGGACAAATGTCTCAAAACATTCTAGCAACCGAACAACATATTTTCAAAAGCGGAATTAGAAATGGGCTAAGTGTTTTGGGCTTGCGAT
>BDJD01001282.1:57047-124868 GCA_002564525.1 Rosa multiflora
CAGGAATAGAGGTGGTGGATTTGAAGAAAGAGGCAGGTCAAAATCCAAGGGAAAAGGCAAAGAAAAGAAGAATGGTTGCTTCGAATATGGTTCACTTGACCACTGGAAAAGGAATTGCAAACAATGGAAGGAGAAAAAGGCGCAGATGTTAGGAGAAAGCTCCAAGTCAGCCAATGTCGTTGCTGAAAATTATAGTGATGATGGAGAACTTCTTGCAGTAAAAACTAGCTCCAGCGCGCTTAAATATTGGACCTTGGATACATCTTGCACATTTCAAATGTGTGCACGCAGAGATTGGTACGACACATATGAAGAAAGGAACACCGGGGAAGTGTTGATGGGAGATGATTCACCTTGTAGAATTATGGGAATTGGAACAGTAGAGATCAAGATACATGATGGAATTGTCCGAACGCTGGGAAACGTCCGACATGTCCCAAAATTGAATAGAAATCTGATTTAATTGAGCACTTTGGATAGGGCTGGATTTTGGTATAAATCTGAAAAAGGACAGCTCAAAGTAGGAAAGGGATAAATGGTCTACATGAGGAGTGTGATGCAACCAGATAACATGTATAAACTTACCGGTTCTACGGTGGTTGGTGGAGCTGTAGTTTGTACGGAGGAAGACAAGACTGAGCTTTGGCATAAACGGTTAGGGCACATGAGTCAGAGAGGGTTGCAAGAATTACACAAATGGGATCAGTTGGAAGGTGTAATGAGCTGCAAACTTGAATTCTGCAAATATTGCACACTCGGAAAGCAGACCAAGGTGACGTTCAATGTGGGCAGCAGTGAGAACAAATCCAAAGGAATATTGGACTATATTCACACAGATGTTTGGGGGCCTACACTAACAAAATCAAAGGGTGTAGCCAGATATTTTGTCTCTTTCATAGATGATTTTTCGAGGAAGGTTTGGGTATACTTTATGAAAACTAAAGACCAGGTTTTCACTAAGTTCAAGAAGTGGAAAGCTGAAGTTGAAAACCAAACAGGCAGAAAAATCAAGTGTTTGAGAAGCAACAATGAAGGTGAATATAGAGATAATCAGTTATTACAGCTATGCAAGGATGCAGGTGTCACAAGACACTTTACTGCTAAGAAGACTCCTCAACAAAATGGTGTTGTAGAAAGGATGAACAGAACTCTCATGGAGAGAGAAAGAAGCATGAGACTTTATGCGGAGTTGCCTGAAATTTTTTGGGCAGAAGCGGTTAATCATGCATGTTATTTGATTAATCGATCACCTTCTAGGGCTATTAACTTTAAGTGTGCAGAGGAGGTATGGTCTGGAAAGCCAGTTGATTATTCAAACTTGAGAGTGTTTGGTTGTAGTGCTTATGCACATATTCCGAGCGATGAAAGAACGAAACTGAAACCAAAGTCCCATGAGTGCTTATTCATTGGCTTTGAGAAAGGGGTGAAAGGTTATAAGTTGTGGGATATAGTCAATGACAAAAGAGTGATCAGCAGGGATGTAATCTTTGATGAGAAGACCATGCCATTGAATGAGGAGGTTAATAGCAAGAAGGAGAAGATGGCTGTTGTTGAAGAAGAATCAATCAAGACTTCATTAGCTAAACCATCAGATGAAGATTCCCAAGCTCAGGTGGAGCAAATTGAGCAAGTAGGGAATGATCAAGGAGTTATTGAAGAAATAGAGCAGCAACAACAGTCACTAGTTAGGGCTCAGGTGGAGCAACCCCCACAGAGGGGTCGAAATTCCCCTATCCCACAAGCACCTGAGTCATTTAAAAGAAGCATAGCACTTGACAAACCTAAGAGGAATCCAAGAAAGATACAAAGGTTTGGGTTCGAACCGGAAGAAGATGTGAGTCATGCTCTGAGTATAAGTCAAGGAGATCCAACTGCTTATCAAGATGCCATAGAAAGTGAAGAACGGGCAGGTTGGATTGGTGCTATGATAGAAGAGATGGAATCTTTGCATAAGAATTCTATGTGGGAGTTGGTTCCTAAACCGAAAGAAATAAAACTTGTTGGCTACAACTAGGTGTTTAGGAAGAAAGAAGGAGTACATGATGCTGATGCCATAAAGTACAAAGCACGTTTGGTGGCAAAAGGGTATTCGAAAAAAGAGGGAGTGGATTATGACGAGATTTTCTCTCCGATCATCAAACACACTTCAATTCAGTATGATATGGAGATTGAGCAGATGGATGTGAAAACTGCGTTTCTTCATGGGGACCTTGAAGAAGACATTTATATGTCGCAGCCGAAGGGTTTTGTCAAAACAGGAAAAGAAGATCTGGTTTGTCGGTTAAAGTCTCTATATGGACTTAAGCAATCACCAAGACAGTGGTATAAGCGTTTCGACACATACATGCTGAAAATAGGCTACACAAGGTGTCTATATGACTGTTGTAATACCCCGAAAATTCGTTATTAATTTCTAATGATTTCTGGGAATTAATTAAGTGTTCGTTTGAGCTATTTTGTGGTTCGAAGGTGGAGTGAATAGCATTTTGAACAATTATTTGCTCGGAATGCTTCGTCTCAAGAGTTGACTTTTTATACCTTTGGATTCTGTGAAAACTTCCTTTACGAAAGTTGTAGAGCACGTCGATACGAGTTCGTGGACATGTGGAACATGAAAATCTGAGTTCGTATGAAGAAGTTATGGCCTTGGAAAAAGTTTCCATTTTGGTATATATGGGAAATTTCCGGAAAATATCAGAAAAATCAGATTTTCCCTTTTTGGAAAGTTTTTCTCTCTCCTCTCTCCCGACCCGGTTTCGCCCTCTCCCTTCGCCGGCCGATTTCTTCACCTTCCGGCCAACAATCAGCTCGATTCCAAAGGGAATCCTGCTCGCCTCAGTCCCCTCTACACGTCTGTGGTGGTGATTTGTCGAGGGAAGCACCGTACAAGGTGCTACAAGGCCAAGAAGTGGAGCTGCCGACGTTGAAATCACCCCCATGGGTTCTCCCTCCTCCGGCCACCATAGCTCTTGATCCTGGAGAGCTTTTCTAGCCCAGAGAACGTAGATGCTTCTCCCAAGATGGCTTGCAACGATTCAAAGTGTGGGGGTCGAATTTTGAAGATTGGGATTCTACGGTTCATCGGTTTTCAAAACTTGCGAGGTAAATTCCTGCCAAATGGCTTTGATTCAGACTTTATGCTAGTTATGAAAGTTTCAATTGGAGTTGAGAGGAAGAACTTTCATGTTGTGAGTTTTGTCAAATTCTGACTTTGGGCTGGTGGTAGTGCCGCCACTGTGGTGGTGTTTTCCGGCAGTTTCGACCACCTCAGGGATGGTTTCTGTTCCTGATTTTGATTTACTCGTCGAGACGAGCATTTCGATATACAATTCGTAATTTTTGGAGATCGTATGAGCATGTTAGGGTTTTTTGTGATTCCGATAGTTTCGGTTATCGATCCGTTAGGATTCAGCCCTTCGAACGACTTGTAGTTTTGATTTATTGATCGTAGAAGTGTTCCGAGGTTGTTGGATGGTCTCGGATGAGGATCGGACTATTGGATTGTCGTATAATTGTGTTTTGTGAATTGTGTGCTTTTGTGTAGTATTAAGTGTGACATTGATGTGATTAGGTGATTGACGGAATTGTGTGAGCGAGTATGAATTATTTTGTGCTTGTCTTGGTATTTGTGTGAAGACGCAGCAGGATTTGGAGGTGAGTAAATCTCACATGGTTCATTTACGAATGTGGTTCATTTACGAACCGAGTTATTTAATTGTCGGAATTGATTGATAATTTTAAATCGTTTTCAAAAATAAAGATTTTTTTTTCAAATGATATGAACTTGATCATCAACGGTTCATAGGTAAGTAAAATGAAGTTTTATTATAAAAATGAATTTCTTGATTTTAACGCGTTAAAACATATATATATATATATATATATATATTTATGTGGAATATATATATTGGATGGTGTGACATTGGTGAAGTAATGATTGAGAGTTGATTGAATTATTATTTCGAGCATTTACTCTTTACGGGAATACAATATATCATGTAAGTGTTGATTTTATAGTGTTGAAGAATATTTTGAGTTGAGTGTGATGGTGTATGATTCATCATGTGACTCGATTGATGAAATTGTATTAAAAGAGTATTTTAAGTTGATTGTGACATTTCGAGTTAAGTGGACTTTTTGAATGTTTAGGTCTAAGGACCTTTTGTCATATTGGTGATCGAGGCAATTAAATTGTATACTTGAACCTTGACGGAGGTGACAGGTTACGATTCAGTTGGTGCAAAATATCGTAAGGCTGAACCTCGGCCGAGGTGACAGGTTACGATTCAGTACAGCTCTAGTCTATTGCATGCGTGACGTCATGATGGTAATTGGGTTACTGCATCATGAGTACGTAGTCTATTTCATGCGTACCGTCATGGTGGTATGAGTACGTAGTCTGTTGCATGCGTACCGTCATGGTGGTAAATGGGTTACTGCATCATGAGTACGTAGTATGTCGTATGCGTGCGGTCGTAGTGGTAACTATGTTACTGCATCATGAGTACATAGTTTTGAAGAATGTTTCTGGTGTTCTTTCTTTAATTTATACATGAGATTTGGAGAATTATGAATTATATTGTTTGATTTAATTGTTTGTTTTCGTAATCTCCTGAACTAAATTATATGCATGGATTACTGTTTTCTGAATTGATTGGTTTTAATGTAATCTCCTGAACTAAGTTATATGCAGGGATTACTGCCTTTTGTATTGTTTGTTTTAATGAAATCTCCTGAACTAAGTTATATGCAGGAGTTGCTATGATTTGGATTGTGTGATTTTAGGTGTTCTCCTGAACTAATTTATATGCAAGGATTACTAATTTTTATCTAGTGTGATTGGATGTTTGATTGTGTTTGTGGAGTTAAATGTTGTTGCTTTAATTATCTCACGAGCTGTGAAATTATAAGCCTGAGTGATGTGAGTCATTTTAATTGAGTTTACTCATACGGGATTAAAAAGCTTACCGAGTTTGTTGTTTGCAATCCCGGTGCACTATTCCATGGTGTAGGGGTTATTGTGCAGGTCAGTGTAATCATCATCAAAGCTGAGGTTTTGTTGCTGTCGTAGCTTGGACATAGTATGGTATTTTGGTTCTAGTCTTCTGCTAGGTTGTGAGTGTGGAGGGTACGTTTACTCATTGAAGTGTTGTTCAGTTTAATTTGTAAACTCTTGTAATGTAATATGCAACTCTAAAGAATGAGTCGGTATTGACATTGTGAGCTCAGTTGTTTAGTTGCTTAATTTAAATGAAAAATTTTCTATGTGCTTTTCTTGTGTTTGTTCTCACGTTTCGGATTTGAATTTATTTATTCAAAATTCGGGGAGTAACAACTGCTGCGTTTACTACCATGTATTCGAAGATGGGGAGATTATTTTACTACTTTTGTATGTAGATGACATGCTAATTGCATGCAAGGATATGTAGAAAATTCAAGAGCTTAAGAAGAAATTAGGAGCTGAATTCGACATGAAGGATCTAGGAGCTGCAGAAAAGATCCTTGGAATTGAAATAAGGCGGGATAGAAAAGCTGGTAAAATTTGGCTATCACAAGAAAAGTACATTCTGAGGGTACTTGAACGCTTCAACATGGATGGAGCTAAGGTTGTTTCTATCCCATTAGCTGCACATTATCAGTTAAGTGCAAAACAAAGGCCATCAAGTCAAAAAGAGATTGATGCGATGAAGGATGTTCCATATGCAAGTGCATTAGGGTGTCTCATGTATGCAATGATCTGCACAAGACCAGATTTAGCTCAAGCATTGAGCGTTGTCTCTAAGTACATGTCAAATCCAGGTAAGCCCCACTGGGAAGCAGTGAAGTGGATTTTGAGGTATTTAAAAGGGACTAGGCAGCTTGGAATCATGTTTGAGAGGAAACAAGAAGTAGCATGTGTGGCTGGTTTTGTGGATGCAGATTATGCAGGAGACTTAGATAGAAGGAGGTCTACAACAGGTTATGTTTTTACTTGTGGAGGATGACCTGTGAGCTGGAAATCAACTCTTCAAGCAGTCACAGCTCTATCTACTTGGAATTCACTAAGAAGGAGTGGTAGTGAAGTGTGACAGACAAAGTGTCATTCACTTGGCAAAGAATCAAGTGTTTCATGTAAGGACGAAACACATTGATGTTCGCTATCACAGGATCAGAGATTGGATAGAATCTAGAAATATCTTCGTGGAGAAGGTTCACACAAATGACAACGCTGCAAATTGTCTTACCAAGCCCGTTGCTGTAGAGAAGTTTAAGCATTGCTTGAACTTGCTCAGTGTCACAACATACTGAGTTGTGGTGGAGCACCTCCTCAGTTGAGGTGCGTTGAGGCAAGAAGAGTCTTGCCAAGGTGAAGGTTCTTGAAGGTTTGTTCAGGATTACTTCAAGAAGTTCAAGACATCCTGAAGGTCGCAGAAATCTTTTTGGTATCAACTCACCAAGGTGGAGATTGTTGTGTTTTTTTGGCTCGTTGATACAATTTGAAAATTAGGATGCATAATTCAAATCCAAGTCTAGAAAGGAAAGAAGTTTTTCGTGCAGCTTTCTATAAGTTCTAGGAAAGTTAGTCTTTCAAGTTCTATTAAGATTTGTATTATAGGCTTTGAAAAGCTTAGTCTATTAGGGTTAGGAATCCTAATCTCATGTTGTATCAGCAGCCTCTATGCCCTAGGAGCTGCAGTCAGTTTTCTGGAATAAGAAGACAAAGAGTGCAGAAAATTGAGAGTCAAGGTGATATAGAGATAAGAACTAGTCTGAGGGGTTTGAGGGATTTGCAATAAGTACTTGTAAACACCTAAATTCTTCATAGTGCTAGCGAATCTCTTAAGAGAGATCACGAAGTGGACGTAGGCTAAAGTTTTGGCTGAACCACTCTAAAATCTGCTATGTTGTTTCTGTTTTCAGTTCATCTATTTTCGAACTTTGCTTAGGTAGTAAAACACAACGATCCTAAAGGGGGCTTACACAATAGATCCTTGTAGACCTTCCAAAGCCTCCAAAGAAGATTCCAACGTCAGCCTTAGAGGAGGAAGGAGACCTTGCCACGGCTAAGGTTGAATTGAAGACATCTCACCTTTCCAATGCAAAACCGGAAATTCAAGGTAATGTTTCTAACTCTCCAAATTCGGTTATTGCTAATCCATCTTCTCATCCCTTGCCTTTCCCAAGCAGATTTGCTAAGTCCAAGAAGGATGAAGCTGAGAAAGCCATCTTGGAAATTTTCAAGAAAGTGCAAGTGAATATTCCTCCCCTAGCCTTGAGGTTATAAAGGAAATTCCAAGGTATGCTAAATTTTTGAAGGAGCTTTGTACCACAAGGAGACAAACACGTGAGAAGAGGTTGTCAAGGTACGTGAGAGTGTCTCTGCTGTGCTTTAACGCAGAATGCCTGAAAAGTGTAAGGATCCAGGGAGTTTTTCTATCCCTTGTGTTATTGGAACAACTATATTCGAAAATGCCATGCTAGACTTAGGTGCTTCTATAAATGTCATGCCTTATTTTGTTTATGAATCCCTAGGTCTAGGTGAACTTAAACGTGACAATGTTATTATTCAATTGGCTGATCGATCTAATGCATACCCTAAGGGGTTCGTTGAGGATGTACTTGTGCAGGTTGGTGAGCTTATCTTCCCAGCTGATTTCTATGTTTTGGAGATGGAGGAACCATCCTTAAAGTCAATGCCACTATTGATTGGTCGTCCCTTCATAAGGACGGCTAGGACCAAAATTAATGTGTATGGCACCTTGATAATGGAATTTGATGGAGAAGTTGTTGGCTTCAACATCTTTGAAGCTATGAGGTATCCTTTAGTTGATTTTCAATCATGTTTTTCTATTGATATACTTGATGATCTTGCACATAAATTCATGGAGATTATGGAGGAGGATGCTATGGCTTCAACCATTGCAAATGGTGTTGGTTTTAAGGTGGATGGCACCACCATACCTAAGCAAGAACTCATGGATTGCATTGGGGACGTCCACATTGAAAACGTTGCTTTCCTTAAGGCAACGCCATTTATGAGTAGGTCACCTTCTCCTTTGTCAATTCCGGTTTCCACTCATAAACCTTTACCTTCAGTGATTCAGGCACCTACCTTAGAATTAAAGCAATTACCAGATCACTTGAAGTATGCTTATTTGGGAGACAAGGAAACGTTACCTGTATTATATCATCATCTTTGACGTCAACTCAAGAGGAACAACTAGTAGATATGCTCAAGAAACACAAGAATGCTATTGGTTGGACTTTAGCTGACATCAAAGGAATAAGCCCCATCACTTATGTTCATAGGATTTTGCTTGAGGAGGGGGCTAAGCCAACTAGGGAGGCTCAGAGACGTTTGAATCCACCCATGATGGAGGTTGTGAAGAAGGACGTAATCAAACTCCTTGATTGTGGCGTCATATATCCTATCTCTGACTCCAAATGGGTTTCACCGGTTCAAGTTGTGCCAAAGAAGTCTGGAATTACCATGGTTAAGAATGCAGAGAATGAGTTGGTGCCTCAGAGAACTGTAACTGGACATCGTGTTTGTATTGATTATAGGAAGCTTAATGCCACTACT
This sequence comes from Rosa multiflora, assembly GCA_002564525.1. NCBI lineage: Eukaryota > Viridiplantae > Streptophyta > Magnoliopsida > Rosales > Rosaceae > Rosa > Rosa multiflora. The sequence continues at coordinate 65,611 of BDJD01001282.1, forward strand.
AGGGAGGATCACTTTCCTTTGCCATTCATTGATCAGATGCTTGAGAGGTTAGCTGGCCATAAGTTTTATTGCTTCTTCAATGGGTATCTGGTTACAATCAAATCGCCATTGCTCATGACGATCAAGAGAAAATGACCTTCACTTGCCTTTTTGGAACGTTTGCTTATAGAAGGATGCATTTTGGACTTTGCAACACCCCAGGTATGTTTCAAAGGTGCATGGTAAGTATCTTTTCTGATTTTATTGTGAAAATTATTGAAGTTTTTATGGATGACTTTTCAATTTTTGGTAAGACTTCAAAAATTGCTTGAGTAACTTATAGTTGATCTTGCAACGTTGTGAAGAAACTAACCTTGTCTTAAGTTGGGGAAAATGTCATTTTATGGTAAAACAAGGGATAGTCTTAGGGCATATTGTTTCAAAACGTGGAATTGAAGTAGATAAAGCTAAAGTATGTAGATCTTGTTAGATACTTACCTTTCCCTACAAGTGTGAGGGAGGTGCGTTCTTTTCTTGGACATACAGGTTTCTACTGGCGCTTTATTAAGGACTTTTCCAAGATTTCTAGGCCCCTATGTCGTTTACTTCAGAAGGATGTGGCATTTGAGTTTGATGAGGATTGCAAGAAGGCATTCAACACTCTGAAGAAGCTTCTAACGTCTGCCCCTATCATGCTACCACTGGATTGGTCTCTTCCCTTTGAGATTATGTGTGACGCCTCTGACTATGCTGTTGGAGCCGTGCTTGGCCAAAGAAAGGAGAAGAAGCCATACGCCATCTATTATGCTTCTAGAACTCTAAATGATGCTCAACTAAATTACTCTACAACTGAAACAGAATTATTAGCTGTTGTTTTTGCCTTAGAAAAACTTCAATCATATTTGTTGGGTACTAAAGTTATTATTTACTCTGATCATGCAGCTTTGAAGCACCTGATGTCAAAGAAGGAGGCAAAACCTAGGCTAATTCATTGGATACTCTTGCTACAAGAGTTTGACGTTGAGATCAAGGACAAAAAGGGCTCAGAAAATGTTGTGACTGATCACTTGAGTAGACTTGTGCATGATGAGGAAGCCATACCCTTAGTGGAGACGTTTCCGGATGAACAACTCTTCGGAATCTAGGTAAGTGAGCCTTGGTATGCTGATATTGTTAATTACTTGGTATCCAAAATGTTTCCTAATGACATGTTAAGTGCACAACGTGATAGACTTAAGAAAGTAGCTAGACAATATGTTTGGGATGATCCTTATCTGTGGAAATATTGTTTTGATCAATTAATAAGGAGATATGTGCCTAATAATGAACAAAAAGCTATTCTTGAGTTTTGTCATTCTAAACAATGTGGTGGTCACTTTGGCTCTGATAGAACTGCTAAGAAGGTGTTGTAATCTGGTTTTATTGGCCTACGTTATTTAAAGATGCATATGAATTTTGTATGACATGTGATAGATGCTAAAGAACCGGTAATTTAGGACCTAAAGATCAAATGTCTTTAACCTCTATTATAATTGTTGAAATTTTTGATGTATGGAGTATTGATTTTATGGGACATTGTCCTTCATCTAATGGTTTTCTCTATATTCTTTTGGCTGTTGATTATGTTTCTAAATAGATGGAAGCGAAAGCCACCAGAACTAATGCCTCTAAGGTTATTGCAGAATTTATAAAATCTAACATATTTAGTAGGTTTGGAATGCCAAGAGCTATCATTAGTGATGGAGGTTCTCACTTTTGCAACAAGACTATTGAAGCTTTGCTTAAGAAGTATCATGTGACACATAAGGTTTCAACGCCTTTTCATCCTCAAACTAGTGGACAAGCTGAAGTTTCAAATGGGGAGATCAAAAGGATATATACTTGAGAAAACCGTGGGACCATTAAGGAAAGATTGGAGTCAACGTTTGGATGATGCCTTGTGAGCATATAGGACGGTTTACAAGACACCAATAAGGATGTCTCCATTTCGTTTGGTGTATGGTAAGTGTTTCTGGTGGCTTTCTCCGGGTACCTCACACAGAATGCTATATCGCCCGGGGTACCGATCCAACTCCTAGATCCTGAATCAAGAATACAGGGTTAGAGGGTTAAACCGTACCGGATGGTTTACACCCCTCTGATGCCTGAGTGAGAAACTGATATATAAAAGTATCAAGTAAATAGTGGATAAAGTAGTTATTACCCGTCAAAGGTAGTTGTGCTAATGCCCTTATACTCGAGCATGGGGAAGGAGTCTCCCCTATCTTCGATGTGGGACATAGGTTGTTCTTCTGATGTCATATCAGTTCTCTTGTTTGTGTAATTAGATGGGTTGTGCCAGCCTTGCCCTGGGCGCTGGGTGGCCGGGGTGACATCCCATACGAGTCATACCATGGTGGGTCGTGAACTCGGCCCATGGTATAGTACTGGGGAGTACCGAAGGATCTTAATTGATAGTGCCAAACCTGGTGGAGACTTCCCTAATATGTACAAGTCCCCCAAGTTCCCGTTCAAGATGTTTCTTGGGTGGGGACTTAATATTTTAGTCACCATGTTTGGCACTGGTGTGCCTATAGGGAGTCCCCCAATTTCCCGTGCAAGAGATGTCTTGAGCGGGTTACACTGTAGGTAGCAAATCTACAGTGCTCTCAATTTAACCCATAAAGGTTAAAGAAAACCTCTGGGTACCGTTGGAGGTCTTGAGCCTCCGCCGGTATCAAGTGGGGTTTTCTGAGGGCTTGAGCCTCTGGAACCCGATGGGATAGAATGAGCACGATGGGTTACACTGTAGGTAGCAAATCTACAGTGCTCTCAATTTAACCCATAAAGGTTAAAGAAAACCTCTGGGTACCGTTGGAGGTCTTGAGCCTCCGCCGGTATCAAGTGGGGTTTTCTGAGGGCTTGAGCCTCTGGAACCCGATGGGATAGAATGAGGACTTGAGCCTCTGGTACCCGATGGAGTAGAATGAGGGTTTGAGCCTCTGGTACCCGATGAAGTAGAATGAGGACTTGAGCCTCTGTTACCCGATGGGGTAAAATGAAAGTTTGGGCCCTTGATACCCGGAAGGGTAGAATGAGGGTTTGGGCCTCTAATACCCGGAAGGGTAGAATGAGGACTTGAGCCTCTGGTACCCGATGGGGTAGAATAAGGGTTTGAGCCTCCGATACTTGATGGAGTAGAATGAGGACTTGAGCCTCTGGTACCCGATGGGGTTAAATGAAGGTTTGGGCCTCTGATACCCGGAAGGGTAGAATGAGGGTTTGAGCCTCTGATACCTGGAAGGGTAGAATGAGGGTTTTGGGCCTCTGATACCCGGAAGGGTAGAATGAAGGTTTGGGCCTCTGATACCCGAAGGGGTAGAATGAGGGTTTGGGCCTCTGATACCCAGAAGGGTAGAATGAGGACTTGAACCTCTAGTACCCGATGGGGTAGAATGAGGGTTTGAGCCTCCGGTACCCGATGAAGTAGAATGAGGGTTTAAGCCTTTGATACCAAGAAGGGTAGAATGAGGGTTTGGGCCTCTGATACCTAGAAGGGTAGAATGAGAACTTGAGCCTTTGGTACCCGATGGGGTAGAATAAGGGTTTGAGCGGGCGGTACCCGATGTAGTAGAATGAGGGTTTGAGCCTCTAGTACCCGATGGGGTAAAATGAAAGACTTGAGCCTCTGGTACCCGATGGGGTAAATGAAGGTTTGGGCCTCTGATACCCGGAAGGGTAGAATGAGGACTTGGGCCCTTAGTATCCAATGGAGTTGGTGGTGCATGTCAGCCACGTAGGGCAGAGTGGGCTGTGCAATAAAATCCCTTCCCATCAACTGACGGTTTTGAGGCGTGGGGAGATGCGTGGGACATGTGTAGTGATCCTGTGGTTGAAGGCCTTTCGTCTTCAATGGCTACGATGCTTTGGAGATTGAATTTAAGAGGGAAACTGACAGTTTCCCTTCACTTTAGAGAAAACACTCTCATAAAACTCTAAAGATTTGCAGCAAGGAAAAGGAAGAGCTAAGGGAGAAGTATCGTGCATACTTGCGGAGTGATCGATCGATCGCCTGTTGAAGAAAAGGTTAGATCTCTCTCACCTTGTTTGTATGATTTTGTTTGTTCTGTCGTTTCTGTTTCCGCCATGGATGGTTTCTGTTGGGCGTTTTCTTTTCTGTGCGTCGTGTAAAAAAAGAACAGGAATGATGCTAGTATAGGTTGCCTATAGGTAGTATCTGGAGAAAACTGGGCTTTTCCTAGGGTTTTCTGTTGATTTTTGATTTCTGGGTTTGTTCGATTTTCTAGGTTATGTTTTGACTTTCTGAGTTCTGAAAGTGGAGAGTGATCCGCGCTTTCACTAAGTCCTAGATCTTGAACTTAGGCTAATCCTTGTGTTTCTGATTCCAGATATAGCGAATTTTGAGGTCTCGGTTGACATAGTTCTAGGATGGAATTAGAAACCAAGGCCGGGGATGCGGGATCGTCGTATCAGTCTTCTGCGAGGCAAGCTGAACGGGATATCGACCGGTACTTGGAGCGAAGTAGAACCGGGAAGGAATTAGCTGAGAATACTGGATCCTCGACTAGGTTGTTCTCGGAGAGTAGTGAGGGGACCGACGAAGGTGAGAGCAAGGATGGATCTGCGGAGGCGCTGGTAGTCACATTGGCTATTCCTAAGGGCATCCCAAAACCTAGGTACACCTTAGTACACGGGACCGTATGTGACGAACCTGGGAGAAGTATGACTATAAAGGAGATCATCACCATGAGATTGAAGTGGGGAATACTGGACAAGGTAGAGCTTAGGCCTCTCAAGGCTGGAGAGATGGCTACGAATCCTCCCCCGGGATGGGTGGCGCTGCACGAGAACCAGCTCCACCAAGGCCTATCGCTACCGCTGCCCAGGTGCCTACAGTATCTTTTGCGGATGCTGAACCTGTCGTCGAGGCAGTTGACTCCGAATGCAGTTCGACAAATATTTAGTATGATGGCCATGTGGGACTTGTGCCAGCAAGGGCGGCCTTCCATAAATGAATTCCGCGCAGTACACAGGGTTCTGTACTTAAGGAAGCAATCGTGTATAGGTACCTTGATGTTTGCCGCTAGGGATTACGAGCCCTTAGTTACCGATATGCCTACCTCAATGAGCAAAAGGTGGAGGAATAAAGTATTTCTTGCTGGAGGGCGGTGGCAAATTAAGAATAAGAAGTGGCGCTTGACCAGTACTTTCCAAGCTATCGGGGACTAGGCCTATTCATTATCCGAGTTGGAAAGGAAAAGGATAGCCCGGGTATACGCTGCTTGGAGTGAGGAGGAGAGAAGCTCTTATAGATTCATCCGGTACTCTATACCTGATAGGCTAGGGCTAGAGAGACTCCCAGGTGAGGCTTATATTTCTGTTAATATGTGCATGTGTATGTTACCGTTTCCTTATTACTTTAGTGACTGACTTTCGAATTGATTGTAGTGAAAGCACCAAAAAGGAAACCCCAGAAAGGTAAGGAGGACGACAAAATGGATGACAACCAGTTGATGGACATGTTGATGAGCCAGGGAGAAGACCCCGACCTGGAGTTGAAGGCTACGGGTCGCTCCGTTGAAGAAACCCTACTGGAGATCACTGATGGAGGATACGGGGAGACTGACCCTGATGCTCCCGTAACCCAAGTCGAGCAGCCTTCTGCCGGGAATATTGTCACCATAGCTGATCCCGGAAGGGAAAAGGTGCCGGTCGTCGTATCTCTCTCTTCTCGATCCGCTGGAAGCGATGAAGTCTTGCTTCCAGGTAAGAAGAAGAGATCACATAGGCACCGGCACCGAAGCGACGATAAGCAGGAGGTCAGTTTTCGGGACACCTATACCGGCCAGGATGTCAAAGAATCCGTGGCGAAGAGGCAGAAGAAAGATCATCCGGGACCAGAGTCGCCGCTCTCGCTTGGCATGTTGTCTCCTGCCATACCGGTAATCCCCAAAAAGCCCATTAAACAATTGTTGAACGAGTACGGGGTTGCTGATGAAAAGTTCGTGCGGTCCATGCTCGCCTACCTGAAGGATATAGACCTCTATCGGGTGCGGGCCAGAGGCAATACCCCGCAAGAGAATCGTCGCCTTTCCCGGGAGACAATGAGGCGGGTATGGGACTGCTTTACCCTTGTCTAACAACTTTTTACGGTGTTGCTAACAGTATGTTTGCAGGCACTTTTCAATGTGTACGCAATTGATGCCAGCGAGGAAGATACGTACCTGAAGGAGGAGGTTAGCAGTCTCTCCGGGCAGGTGAAGTATCTGCATGGGGAGAAGGCTAAGCTGGAGAAGGAGGGGGAGTCCTTGAAAAAGAAGATCAAGTCCTTGACTCCGATGGTTACCAAACTGGATGCGGCGAAGCGACGAATCGCGGAGCTTGAGGGCGAAATGTGTGAGGCGAGGGATGAGGTGAAAAGTGCTCGGGACTCTGAAAAAGAAGCTGCTGAGTCTGCCAAGTCATGGAAGGCGAGGGCAGATCATCTGGAGGAGTGCCTTCCAATGGAGAGGCATGAGGCTGTGGAGGAGTACAAGGGCTCTCAACAGCTTATTGATATGTTAGCTGCTGCTCAAGACAAGGCCGTGATCATGAAGTTCAAGGAGTGGGTGGCAGCCGGGTACCTAGATGAAACCAAATTTCCGCGGGGACTTCTTGAGAGAAGAAGAAGAAAGATCAGGAGGCGGCAGCCAAGTCTGGTGCCGGTGGATCCCAGAGTACCGCTCGCGAGCAGTAGTCCTTAGGGAACAGATTTATATAACCATCACCTCTTTTTTTTTTTTTTTTAGTAGAAATTATCCTTGCCCTGAACAATGGCTTAATTCCTTTGCCTGGTAGTCCGGGTTTTTTGTGAATGGAAATTTTTTGAACTTGAATGGGAATTGGAAAGGAATTAAAATTTCTAGGATTTTATACCTTGCCTTGAGCATTTACTTGCATCACTTATTACCGGAATAGAGTAACTAATAATAGCTATGTCCGGGAATGCCCGGTGTAGGTAAAAATGTGTTAGAAATGGTCTGAATAATTCATTTTTCCATTCAAGTACCACATGGTGGTTAATACAGAATGAGTACCCGATGGGTAGCTTGCCATAGCTATATAGTCAAAAAGCAAAAGCTTGGACAAGATGCTCCGGGAGCTACTTGTAATAGTACCGTAGGTGCTAGGTATTCCATGGATGCCGGGAAACGACTCCGTCCGTGTCTTGGATATAAAAGGTTGTGGGGCCTACTTCTTCGATGATCTCGTAAGGGCCTGTCCAGGATGGATCCAGCCCGTGGGGCTCTGGGTAGACTTGCTTCATGACCTAGTCCCCCAACTTCAATGTCCGGGATTGTACCTTGGCATCATAATAACGAGCTATCCTTCGCTTGTTTGCCAAGTTATGCATGTGTGCCTTATCCCTTCGTTCCTCGAGTAAATCAGCATCGAGCTGTAGGCCCTCTAAGTTGGTATCAGCATTGAAGTATTCGATCCTGGGACTCTGGATTTGTGTTTCAATGGGGGGAACCGCTTCAGATCCGAAAGCCATGCAGAAAGGGGTCTCCCCGGTGGCCTCTGTAACTGTGGTCCTGATAGCCCACAACACCTCTGGGAGTTTAGCAGCCCAAAGACCCTTGGCTTCATCGAGCTTCTTCTTCAGTATCTTCTTGATTATCTTGTTGACAGCCTCGACCTGACCATTGGTCTGGGGGTGAGCTGGGGATGCATAGAGGATTCTAGTGCCCAAGTTTTCGGTGTAAGCCCTCAACTCATCATTGTCAAACTGGGTACCATTGTCTGTGACTATGGTGTCTGGGACTCCAAACCTGCAGTAGATGTTCTTCCACAGGAAGTTTTTTACCTTTTCCGTGGTGATAACGACAAGAGGTTCTGCTTCTACCCACTTTGTTTGGTAGTCTACAGCGACAATGGTGTATTTGAATTGTCCCACTGCTGTGGGAAGTTTACCGATTAGGTCTAGGCCCACTGGCATAATGGCCAAGGTGCAAGGAGGATGGAAAAGGCAATGGGCGGTGCATTTGGGATATTTGCATACATTTGGCACTTGTGGCAAGAACTAGATATTGTTTGAGCTAGGGCCGACATGGTTGGCCAGAAATATCCTGCCCTTAGGGTCTTGTGTGCAAGAGACCGGGCTCCAGCATGGTTACCGCATACACCAGAGTGTATGTCCTTCATTATTTTGTGACCGTCCTCCGGTGTTACACACTTCAGTTTGGGGAAGCAGTGACCTCTTCTGTATAATTTTCCGTTCATGATCGTGTATCAATCTGACCTTAGTTGGAGTCTTTTAGCCTCGACCTTATCGTCCGGTGCTAGACCGTCCACCATGTGCTTTAAGATTGGGTCCATCTAGGAGGCTATGTGGTCCACCGTGAATATTTCTGACACCGTTTTAGAAGTGCTAGACCTTTCTAGTATTTCGACCTTGGTGGCCCCGTAGGTAGGACTTGGAGAAGTTGTCGCAATCTTAGCAAGGGTGTCTTCCTTGTCGTCCTCTGCTCTCGGTATTTGGGTGAAAATATAAGAGCTAAATCTCTGAACCAGTGCCCGGGCTAGGGCCGGGTAAGAGGACATGTGGGGCTCCTTTGCCTCGAAGTTACCACTGACCTGGTTCACGACTAACTGAGAATCACTGAAGATACTAAGGTGCTGGATACCTAGTTCCCGGGCGATCTGTAGACCTACTATGAGTGCCTCGTATTCTGCAGCATTGTTGGATGCCTTGAAGGCAAATTTGAGGGCGTACTCGTAGACTTGATCGTCCGGGCTAATTAGCAGGATACCGGCGCCACTTGTCCTTTTGTTAGACACTCCATCAAAATACAATCGTCAAGTGCTTAGTGGAGGTGGATCCGGGGCTGGTGACCTAGGTGATCCCGGGGGTGGGTCATGAGAGGGAATTGACTTGGAAATAAAATCTGCCGCTGCCTGGCCCTTCATAGTTGTCCGAGGTTGGTACTTGATATCAAATTCCCCCAATTCGATGGCCCATTTAATTAACCTGCCCGATGTCTCCAGCTTCTGTAAAACCTACCTCAATGGGTGGTTAGTGAAAACGGTGATCGAGTGTGCCTGGAAGTAATGTCTAAGCTTCCGGGCCGATACCAGGAGGGCCAATGCTATTTTTCAATGTCCGGGTATATGGATTCTGCACCAGTGTAAACTTTTCCAGCGTTGTACACCGGGTAATCGCAATCGGAGTCCTTCCTAATCAGAGCAGAGCTCACGGCCGTCGAAGATGCCGCAAGATATATGTAGAGCATTTCTCCTGGAATAGGTTTGTAAAGTAGAGGTACCTCTGCCAAGTATGCCTTTAGGCCAAGAAAGGCAGCTTCGTGCTCAACAGTCCAAGCTATTACCTAGACATGCTGGGTTTTTAGTAGCTTGAAGAAAGGGGTACACTTGTTCGTCAGCCTGGAGATGAATCTTGATAGGGCGGCTACTTCACCTGTAAAAGATTGGACCTCGTTCCAGTAGGTTGGGGATACCATGTCTAATATAGCCTGCACCTTCTCTGGATTGGCCTCAATTCCCCTGTGGCTAATGATGTACCCGAGGAACTTTCCTACCTCGACCCCAAAGATGCACTTCTGTGGGTTAAGCCGCATACCGTTACATAATATGATGGCGAAGACAATTGACAAGTTGCCTACGTGATCTTCCAAGTTTAAACTTTTTACCAGCATATCGTCCACGTATACCTCCATGATAGTACCGTTGACTTCTTCAAACATGGAGTTGACAAGTCGCTGATAAGTGGAGCTTGCATTCTTCAGTTCGAAGGGCATGACCTGGTAGCAATAGAGACCTTTGTCTATGGTAAAGACAGTGTGCTCCTCGTCTGCAGGGTTCATTTGAATTTGGTTGTATCCACTGAACGCATCCATGAATCTGAGTAACCGATATCCAGCACTGGAGTCAATTAGTTGGTCAATTCGTGGGAGCGGGAAGCTATCCTTAGGGCATGCTCGTTTGAGATTTGTGTAGTCTACACACATGCGCCATGATCCCGGAGATTTCTTTGGTACCATGACCACGTTGGCTAACCATCGTGGGTATGTCACTTCCATGACAAAGTTGATGGCCATTAACTTCTTCACTTAAACCTAGATAGCCCGGTACTTGTCATCTGTGAAGGCTCTTCGCTTTTGTCTTACCGGTGCCGAGGAAGGAATAATGCTAAGGTTGTGCGTGGCTATCTCAGTTGGTATACCGGGCATATCCTAGTATAACCAGGCAAAAGTGGATGCGTTAGAGCAGAGGAACGAAATCAACTCTTCCCTAATAACCGGAGGCAGCTTCGTGCCTACCTTGACAGTCCTGTTCAGGAACTGCTCCGATAGTACTACTTCTTCAATGTCTTCCAAGGCACTGGGCCGTTCTTCGTCAGAGTCGGTATCCCTGGGATCTTCGTACCTGTCTGTCAGAGGGTTAGTAGCTACGGGCAACATCTCAAACTTTCCCTTGCCACGAGATACAGTCAAAGAATAACATTGCCTCGCCCAGCCTGATCACCCCGAATGGTGGCGATGCCAACCGGGGTTGGTACCTTGATTACTAGCATGTAACCTGCCATGAAGGTTTTCAAACACCAGAGTCTCGGTCGTCCCAGGATAGCATTATAGGATGAGGCACAGTCAACTACAATGAACTCTGTTTTGATGGTTGAACAATTCAGACTCTCCCCTACCGTGATCGATAGGTAATCTGATCCGAGTGGCTGGACGATATCTCCTGAAAAGCTAATGAGGGGCTCATTATCTTGTGACAACTTGGCCCTTCCTCTGTTCAAAGCTTTGTATGCGTCGAGAAATAATACGCTAACTGAGGCCCTGGTATCTACGAGTACCCCAGATGTTATGTAATGGTCCATTTGGAGCGTGATCAAGAAGGGATCATCATGTGGCATCTTCAAATCAGCTTCCTCCTGCTACAGGAATGTGATGGATTTCTACCCGGTGCCTTCGTCTTGTTGCGGGGCCTTGTGGAAATTGAAAACTTCCGGGTGACCGAAACTAGAATTTTGCTTCTTCTTGGGAGGCAACTCTTTCGGGCCCCCACCATGGATCGTGAAGATCTGGCCGTACACGTCTATAACTGCTATCTCTTTTACAGGCAGGTACCGCTGAAGCTTGCCCCTCTGGATAAGCGACTCGATAGTATTTTTTAAAGCCACGCAGAGATTGGTATTGTGCCTAACATCCTCGTGATATGTACAGAACCTTCCGGTATCATGCTGGGTAAGTTTACTCTTCGGCAACTTCCTCGGTGGTGGTCCAGGTATCTCATCCTTGTTCTCGTTCCAAATAGTCTCGTATGAAGCGTTGAGGATAGTGAACACCTCATACCGGGGTGGTGGTGGTGTTCGCGAGGCCTGTTGTGCCCTTTGCTCCCGGTGAGGCTGAGTGGTCTTTAATTGTTGGACCTGGACGTGGACTCTTTGCTTCTCTTGCTCGAGGTATGGGGTGACCGATCCTGACTATGGACCCACTCCCTCTTTCGTGGCTCATCCCTGACCACTGGGGCCGGGGTGGAAACCCTTAGCTCTGGTCTGGGGGTGTCCCCATACGTTTCAAATTCAGTCTGGGCGTGTCTGATGGCCGTAGCCATCAGCTCGTCGTAGTTAGCTGGAGGGTTATGATTAATCCAGTAGAGAAATTCTCCACGCCTTAAGCCCCTCCTAAAAGCCAGCTCCACCAGTTCCTTATTAAGGTCTCAGCACTTAGCGGTAGCCGCCTGCCATCGATTAACAAAAGACTTCAAAGTTTCATTCTCCCCCTGCTGGACCTTTAGCAGGCCCTTTGGGGTGTGTATCCCATCGGTATGTAAGATGAATCGAGCTACAAACTTGTCAGCTAGTTCCTTAAAGTTCCCTACAGAACCGGCCAACAGTTCATAGAACCAACTCAAAGCCTCCCCTGACAAGGTCTCCTGGAACATATTACAGCACACCTCATCCGTATATCCCTTGGCGCTTGTTTGCGATTGGAAGGCCTATAGGTGCTGGTATTGGTCTCCAACTCCCGTATAGTCAATCTTCAGTGCTTTTGATATATTCGCTCGAATAGCGCCTCTAACTTTTTGGGTGAAAGGACCCGGACGGTCCTCGTATGTGGTCAGGGCTCTTAGGATGTCCCTATTCTCTGTGGCCTCTACCCTTGCCTGCAGGGCACGCAAAGAGTTGCTCACTTGTAAAAGCAACGCCGTGTTTGGGTCGATTACCGATGGGTCACTTTAAACTGGCTGTGGTAACGGTGGAGGTGGCAGATGCCTCAAGCTTTCCGGGAACAAGTCTACTAGTACCTGGATCATCCAGTGACCGCTTTCAGTAGACGGGGTTGGGGCGAGGCTGGCCCCTATCTTTACCGGAGCAGCATTTACATCTGTTGCTACTTGGGATGCTCTAGCCAGGGCTTGGGTAAGTGCCTCATTGTGCTGGTGCCTCCTGTCCAGTTTTCAGGCCAGCGCAATGTTTTCATCTTCCAGCTCCTGCAGTCTTTGTTGCGAAAGGCGGTTTGTTTCCCTATCGGTTCTTTGTTGTTCCTGAACAATCCTGGCTTGTTCCCGGAAGGCTGCGATCTCCGCTCGCATAGACTCCAACTCAGATACCGGAGCTACCTGATCCGGGCCCTGCAGGTGCTGGGTGATTGGTGAATTGCCCGTGCTCTATGGGTCCAAGAATCCGAGACCATGCGTTTCTCTTCCGACACTTGGCGTTTCTGCTGATGAAGTACCCGGAGAGAATATCAGTGCCCGGGCGACACTTCTACCCTCTCCTGCTGTTTCTTCCGGCTCGGTCATGATAGACACCCCTATCTGGCGCGCCAATGTTTCTGGTGGCTTTCTCCGGGTACCTGACACAGAATGCTATACCGCCCGGGGTACCGATCCAACTCCTAGATCCGGAATCAAGAATACAACGTTAGAGGGTTAAACCGTACCGGACGGTTTACACCCCTCCGATGCCTGAGTGAGAAACTGATATATAAGAGTATCAAGTAAATAGTGGATAAAGGAGTTATTACCCGTCAAAGGTAGTTGTGCTAATGCCCTTATACTCGAGCATGGGGAAGGAGTCTCCCTTATCTTCGATGTGGGACATAGGTTGTTCTTCAGATGTCATATCAGTTCTCTTGTTTGTGTAATTAGATGGGTTGTGCCAGCCTAACCCCGGGCGCTGGGTGGCCGGGGTGACATCCCATATGAGTCATACCATGGTGGGTCGTGAACCCGGCCCATGGTATAGTACTGGGGAGTACCAAAGGATCTTAATTGATAGTGCCAAACCTGGTGGAGACTTCCCTAGTATGTATAGTAAGCCATGTCACTTGTCTGTGGAGTTGGAGCATAGAGCTTGGTGGGCGGTGAAGACGTTCAACATGGACAAGGATGAAGCTGGACTACATAGAAAGTTGCAAATCAATGAGCTTGAGGAAATTCGAAATGAGGCCTATGATAGTGCAAGGATTTACAAGGAAAAGACAAAGACTTTTCATGATAAGATGATTCGTGGAAAGACCTTTGTCATTGGTCAAAAAGTTTTATTGTTTCATTCTAGATTAAGACTTTTTCCTGGTAAATTGCATTCTAGGTGGGTTGGTCCTTTCATTGTAACTAATGTTTTTCGTCATGGTGCTATACAGATAAGGAGTGAGGCAACTGGAAGTGAGTTCAAGGTGAATGGTCATCGTCTTAAGCCTTACTATGAGGCATTTGTGGAGAAAAACTTGGAGGAAGTACCCCTCCAAGAGGCACCACAAGCAAAGGACTAAATGGAGGTACAAGTCTAGGCTGAAAGACTCTAAACATTAAGCGCTCCATGGGAGGCAACCCATTTCAACTGTAGCTGTAAAGGAGCCATCAACGCAGATTTGCTTTCTTGAACTCTTCCCTTTCTTTTATTTTTCATTAGTTTTGTTTTTATTTTAGGATTTCTTGCGTTAAGTATTCCTATATGCTTGATTTGTGCTTTGCATGCTATCTACTTCTTTATACATTGAGGACAATGCATGATTTAAGTGTGGGAGAAGGGTTTAACGTTTCACTTTGTTTTTAGGTTTTACGTTTTTGGTGTGTTTTGTTCTATATTTTTCGTGTCTTGTTTTATTTTTGTAAGTGTCAAAATGAATTTTGGGTAAATATCTTCTTCAAACTAGGCTCATCTGAGTAGGATGTGATGTCTAGGTCTAGTTTGGATATGAGAAGTGTTAGCAAAGGGTCTTGTCCCCTGCTAATCAAGTGAGCTGAGCTCCGCCAAAATCGTTTCTCTCTTCACCTAGTCATGTCTCAAAGGAGTTACCAAAAGGAGAAGAGAATATCCCTAAGTCCAAAACGATTATGTCTTATTTTTGCGTCACTTTATTTTTCTTTTTGTTTTGTTTTGTGTTTTGAATCTTAGGATGCCCTTTTAACTGTCTAGGATGAGTTTATATCTCTGAAATTAAGGCTAAAAGAGGTTCACAAGATTGGGATAATGTTTGATAATATTCTTTGATTCATTATGATTTATGAAAAGCATATGAATGTGTAGTAGATGTGGTGTATGCGTTAACTTTGGTACAGAATATGAACATGTGGAAGATAAGTTATGATTCATAATAAACCCTTGCGAGAATTTGAGCCATGTGCCCTTTCTTTGTTGAGTGATTAATCAAAAAAATGAATTATACTCTTAATTTCTTGGCGATGATTTTGTTGATCTCATTATTCTTTCATCTTGATTGATTACTTGCCATAGCTCTTTAATGGACTAGAGAATGCTAGAATTCACTTTTATGCTTGTTGAAACTTTTATCAATACATGTCCCTGATTTCGGAAAGGATTAAAGGCACTTAGGATTTTACCACCATAGCCAAATAAAGGCTGTGTCCCTAATTATGTATACATGTTGTGCACCCCCTTGATTTAACCATTTTGAGCCTACATTGAGCCTTGTCTTTCATCACCCTCAAAATTCCTTAACCCCTTAACCCTAGTATAGTTACATCTCTACTCTTTGTTCTAAAGACTTAGTGGAGCTATATTTTGAGACTTTGCTTGGAGTTTTGCCGTCAAAGAAGACTTTTGAAGACATGAAGAAGTTCAAGTGTGGGGGTAAACTTGTCCATATGTAATATTGTATAAGTATTGCCGTGAAAATAAAGAAAGAAAGAAGAAAAAAATCGTAAAAGAAAAAAAGATAATATTACCGCAATATAAAGAAAAATGTGTATTATTGTTTTTATTTATGGATTTTAGTCCCCTATACTTTGTGGATTTGGAGTTTGTTTTGAAGTGAAGGCCCATTGTTGAAGAAATTTGGTTTTTGTCCAATTCACACTTGTTCGAAAGAATGTTAGCATGAAGCTTGGGCCCAACATGATGACATTTGGCCCTTTATAAAGCCCATATTAAGGACATGGCGTCAACTTTACTTGGTGGATTTTGAAAGTGGTCTCTCTACATCAACAAGTGCTCTACTAGGTTTTTAGGATACTTTGTGATTTTTTCTATCCATTCGTTTCTTTAAACCTTAAGCTTTAGCCCCATTACAACCTTAATTATAAGACCTTTTTGATCCTTAAGATGGGACATCCTTTGATATGTGGAGATGAGTTATAAGTGTTGAACTTATGGCTTGGGTCCATTCGTGTGAGTAATTGATATCCTGCATGAGATCTTTGAAAAAATATATGTGCTTTTGTTTCTTATACATATGTGATATACTTGTTTATCTTTCACATATACTTGAGTGAATAAGTTTTTAAGCATGAGCCTTGAATCTGAGAGAAGAAAGAGTGATATATCCATCTGAGGTTTGAATCATGACTTGTTTGAAACATGTTGAGCTCCACCCATCACCATTGTTACCCCAAGTCTTACATGCTTATATGTGGATTATATTTTCTAATTAACTCTCGAATATTTAAATGATGTGATTCTTGGTTGAGTGTTAATCTTTGTGCCTTGAAAGTATGAGATTTCTGAGACAATATGTTAAAGGGCGTAGAGGTCATTTTTTGGTGTCAATGTTTTTGTGTTTTGTGTCTTCTACGTTTTTGGTTTTTGTCTTTGTGTTTTTCGTTTTCTATACTTAGTTAGTTTTATTGGTCTTTGTTTTGTGTTGTGTTTGCCATGTTGATTTTGCTAAGGGACTAGCAAAAGCTAAGTGTAAGGAAATTTGATAGGAGCATAAAATGCGACGTTTATAATGTCTAAACCCCATATTTTTAACTCGATCAATTTAACTTAGTTAGTGTTTTATAGGTAAAATGGAGTCTCAAAGACCAAAAATGCTACAAGTGGCGCAGAAATGAAGAAATGGTAGTTCTCCTCGTTTGACTAGGAAAGGGAATCCTAGTTGGAGTAGGAGTCTGAAGTTGACTTGGACTAGGAGTCCTACTTGAACAAGGAAACCAAATTCGACTTAGATAAGGAAACCTAGTATGACAAGGAGTCCCTGTTGGATAAGGATTACTCAAGAAGGTTCCGGAAGAGTGTAGAAGCATCTCGGGAAAGAAGTTCGTATTTGACTAGGAAACCTGATTGTATATGGAGTCCTGATCATACTAGGAGGCCTGTGGGAGCTAGGAGATGTCTTGGAACATTCATGAAGCATCTAAAAGTGGCGTGAAAGTCATGTGCAATGTGTGTGTCGTGCAAACACCAATGGGATTTGGATTTGGAATCAAGATGAAGATTGGATTTCGGATTTGAATTGGATTTGGTTTTGTCGTGAAATTCATGGAGTTTCTAGAGGATTCTTGACGTCAATTCTTCAACAAAGGAAAGAAGGACACGGTTTGGAGATGATGATGTAATCTTGATGATGTGGAATTAATTTATTGGTCAAGGGATGTGTCAACCCATCAAAAAATTAGAAGAAAAACCCAAATCAACACAAACTAAGAGAACTCAAGTATGAAATAATTGGGAGAGCCTTTGACGTTCCATTATATAAAGAATCATCTTTCCAACGTCAAGGGGTGACCATACTTTCTCCACAAATTCGATTCCTCACTTGTGTGCTCTTGAGTTTCAGGTTTTCACATCTTCAAGTTCCTAGCCGTGCCATCCTCCATCCTTGCCGTGAATTCCACCTTGTGCCACCACCTTGGAGCTGCTTTGAAACTTTGGGACATGACTAAGGGTTGTTCATACCACCTTCCCTATGTATTCTTCATGGTTTAGTGTTCTTTTAGATAGAATTTCTGCTTTTGATTTTCTTTGTGTAAAATTGAAACCATGAGCATACAATCTGATTTTTGGATGCAATTTTGATGTTCTTTTCAATGTTTGATTCATATATGTGTGCTTGATCTTTGTTAGTTGCTGAAACTATGGAATGATGATCTGATTTTGTTTGATTGATATCTTTTATGTGCTTTTGTTCTTTGGTTCGAAACAATGAGTGATTGCATGTAATTGGAGCTAGTAATTAGGTTTACAACAAGAGCTGCTTTGGGTAATTTTACCCACAAGAGCTACTTTGGTTAATAAAGTTCAGCTCTCAGACTTGGAGTGTGCGTTATGTTCGGACTCAGTGAAAAATGGGAAACATTTGTTTTTGGATTGGAAGGCAGTCAGGCTTTTTTGGTCTCTTTCCCCATTGCACATTGACACGGCTGACTTTGCATCGTGCACTGTGAGTGATTGGATCATAATTATGTTCACAAGATTGACTGGTCATGATTTGTAATTGTTTCTTGTCTTGGTTTGGGTTCTTTGGTCAGAGCGCAATAACATAGTTTGGAAGAATGGGGATTACAACCCATTGCATATGATAGACGGTGCTTGCAAGTTTCTTGAAGATTATAAGAAGGCTACACCAAATTTGACTGGGAAACGAAAGAGATCTGGAGCTCGATGGCAATGTCCACCTAGTGGCCGTCTTAAGGTCAACATTGATGGTTCATACAATTCTAATACAAGTAATGGAGGTGTTGGAGTTGTTTGTCGTAATGCGGAAGGTCGGTGCTTTGCTAGCTTTGCAAGGAATTTCTCTTCTGCCTCATCTGCACTCCACATGGAGGTCGAAGCATTAAGGGCCTGTATGTTGTTGGCAATTCATCAACAATGGAGTGATGTTGAGTTCGAAACTGATTGTGCTACTCTGGTATATGCCCTGCATAGGGAGGAGGAAGATTTATTTGATATTGGGCGGATCGTGGAAGATTGAAAAAGGTATGTTAGTAGCTTTCCTTTCTTTTAATTTTGTCATGTATACAGGGAAGCAAATGGTGTTGCTCATAGATTGGCACACCTTGCTAGTACTGATTTCTTAGATATGTTATGGTTAGAAGAGAGTCTTGTTATCATTCGGGACTTACTCTATAAAGATTATTGTTGTAATTCACCGGGCTACTGTCTAATGTCCTCCCCGTTGTATTCTCCTATTCCTATTAATAATAATATTGGGCGTGGGGATGAGCCTCCCAGCTAGGCTGGGTTCCAAACCCCGTTTCAAAAAAATAATAATAATAATAATATCTAATATCCTTTTGGCCTTCTTTTCCTTTCAAACCCACTGTGCTACTCTTTCTCTATCTCTCTCGCTCATAAACTCCCCGTATATGTTGGCTTCCATGCCGACCCACGGTCATCGGCATCTCACACCGCCACCACCATTAAGAGTAGTGAGAGAGATGACCAAAACCCAGTTCTTACCACCCCACACGCGACCTCAAAAGACTGTACTATTACTCGAAGTTACCACCACTACCACCACCACCACTTTCTCAAGACACCACCGCCATCAACGAGTTCAGACCGAGCCAATTGTCTTAGCCATGAATTCTTGTCTCCAATCGACATCGGTCGACTGCCACACGCGCCGAGATGAGTTCCTCTGTGAGCCAGACTGTACACCACAAAGATAGAGATATTACACACACACACACACATATATAGAGGTCGCAAACGGGCCGGCCCGGCCCATTTTAAGCGGGCCTAGTGTGCTTCATGCCGTGCTTGGGCAAGCCAATTTATTATCGTGCCGGCCCATTTACTTAAATATTAAGCCCGGTCCGGCCCATATCTTGCCGGGCCAATAAACGGGCCGTGCTCGTGCCTACCCACTATAAAGCACGATTTTAAAATCTTAATTTGAATAAATAAAAAGTAATTTTATTTAACTACTTAGAAAATTCAAATAAATTAAGTTCTACAATGTTTTTCTCAATCTTAGCTTTTTAAGATTAGTTTTCTAATAATTTTTTATATTCCACTACAAGAAAGAAAGAAAAAAATAACTCAAAATATATTGCTTTTAGTATATTATTGTGAGATTAATCTTTATTAATATAATGAAAATTTAGTATCATATTATTCTTTCCTTCATTCTATAGTTGTATTATTATGAGATTAATTAGTCTTTATTAATAAACATATATTTAATATTTAGAAAAAATACTTTATGTCAAAACAAGGATATAATGTTTTATTTCACTATTTTGATAACATAAAAGAAATAGCATTGGTGGAATTGTCATGAGATTTTAAATAAAAATTGAATATTCTCATCATTGTGGTTTTTTAATATTTTTGAAAAACAAAATGAAATTTTGTGTTTGTAACGGGCTAGCCCACAATATGTCGTGCTCGGCCCGTGCCAGGCTGGGCCAATGGGCTAATATTTCTAGGCCCAACCCGACCCGTTATTCTAACGGGCTTGGGTCGTGCCGGGCCTCTTTTAAGCTTGCCGTGATCGTGCTTAGCAGTCCGTTTGCCATCTCTACACACACACACACACACACATATATATATATATACCAAATAATTAATAATCCTTTGTATAGATATGAATGATACGAAATGAAGGTGAAAATTGCGATTGAACTATACCGTGAAAGAAGAGAAAGAAGAAGAATCAGTAATTGGCCGCTTGGTGGAGAATAGCAAGACAAGATTGGTGTTGGGTGATGTAGCCACACGAGCAGCAGCAGAAAAACCAAACACCCCTGGCCTGAAAGAGAGAGAGAGAGAGAGAGAGTCAGAATCAACAATGTATTTTTTTTAAAAAATTTTTTTAAAGAGGATCAAAGGATTTCACTCTTATCTCTAGAGTGACTCGCACCCAAGACCTGGATCCTAGGTAGTACGCGCTCTAACCACTGAGCTAACACCACTTCGTATTAAAGGAGAAAACATGATAATACCAAAGAATTAAAATTCCTCTGTTCAGAATGTTGAGGGGAGACACATAATACCACAAAGAATTGATCATCCCCCATTTAGAACTTATGGGCAGGTGTGTGAGGACCGAGGAGATATTCAAAGTGTTTATGTTAGATTCAGTAAAACAATGTACAACACTCATCTTAACCGAATAAAAGAGACAGTGTTAGATGCTTTGATATGACAAGCAGTTTGAAGGCAATTGTAATTTAAGCCATATGTGCTGGTAACATAAAAAGCATTTCCATACGATATAACATATGTATGACCAAACACATGAAGCCTAACACCTCCAACCCCAATGTAACCCCATAGTTCTCAAACTCACTACTCTTATCAGTGAACAATAATACCCAAAAAACTCCAAAACATGGTAGCAATTCCATACACAAGAGGATCAAGAATCGACTATCCCAATACTCATGTTACACAAAATCCACAGTCCAAGTATGATAAGCTGGAATAACTTGAGACCAAAAGCTAGGAAACGCATTCCTGAAAGACAAATTACAGTTCAGGAAAAAAATTAGCCTCAATCTGATCAACTAGTATATCTACTTACAAAGACACGTCCAGCAGGGTATTCACTCACTCAACAAGTTAGAAATTGACAATATCTATGCACCAAATTGAAGAAGAATCTAGTACGAGTCTAGACTATGATTTACTTCATTATGCTGTATAGTTGACTTATCCTAGCGTAACAAGGATTTATTACTTTTTTTTTATTGCAATCTTGAGTTTACCTCCTTAAACCCCATCCAAAATCCTATTGTAGATGAATAAAGCATACTAAAAACTCTGATGTGGTAATCTAGCAGAAGTTCTGTTACGTCCCGAACCTAGAATTAACGATTTTACTCACTATTTAGTCGGTAAATGTCGATTACTATCAATTTTTACTTTTTATCGATACTTTAGTGGCCCTAAAAGGTTGACTTTTGTTTGGGGCCATTTATGAGAAAATTTCATTCATAAAAGTTGTAGAGGACTTTAAACCGAGCGCATGCATATGTGGTGCGGAAAAATTGGACTTAGTATGTGAAAGTTATGGCCGAAAATGTAAAAGTTACTGTTCATGGTAATTAATATATATATATATATATGGAAGTTACTGTTGGTAGATTTCCATTTTCGGAAATTCTACCTAGCTAGCTTGCTAACTATCTCTTCTTCTTCCCCGACTCTTCCTCCCCTTTGGCCCCGATTTTCTTCCTTCGATGTCTTCCCCCTCCGGCAGACCCACGACGAAATCCAAGCATCCCCAAGCTCGTCTCCTCCCCCTTGTTGCATGTGTGGTGGTGTTTTGTAGAGATTTGGCCGGAGGAACACGATTTTGAGCTGGGAAGGTTACTGTAGCAATTCACGATTTTTGCCGATTTCCGGCGATTTCGGCCATCTCCTGTCACCAAACCGGCGAAGAAGGTTCGGTTTTCGACGGAGATAGTTTTTCCCCTAGCCTCGAGCCAAGATTTTCCGTTTAGAGGCCGAATTGACAATTTCAATCCCTAGGGTTCTTGAGTTTTCTGGGTTATCTTCGTCGGCCGGATTCGACTATTTCTAGGTAAAATTTGGATGTGTTGTAGTTGAGAAAATTGATCAGTGGGTTGAGTTGTTGCTGTACATAGAATTTGGCAGCCAGTTGTGGAGGTTGGTACCGGCGCGTGGGTGCCACTCGCCGCCACTGTTGGTGGCGTGTGAGACGGTGTTTGGCTGGTTTTTAACTTCTGCTGTTGAGCTAAATAACCAATTATACATTTAGTTTCATAATTGCAGATTTGGGATAGAATTGGAGAAGAGTGAGTATGGATTTTGATGTTTGTTCAAGGGTGGAAATTGTTAATTGAATTACGAGGAATCCATCCATCGGATTTCCTTGATTCTGCCCTAAAGCCCATACATTAAGGGAATGACATTAGTGAAGATGACATTAGTGAAGAAGATTGGGAGGTTTTGGGCATATAAAGACAATGTTAGGGTTTGGTTTTATTTATCGAAATTTAGTTTTCCATCCAGTACTTATGGGTTTACGAACGTTATATTGTACAGGACGTGAGGAGGATTCCCTAGAGGAGGGTTCGGATCGACGGCAGGCTTAGCCGTACACTGTGAGTGGACTTTTGTTTTCAAATAAGTGATGCAAGCATTTATTTATTAAAGTATGCTCTATTTAATTATCATATTACATTTCGAGCATATGATATAATTT
Organism: Rosa multiflora; assembly: GCA_002564525.1. Taxonomy (NCBI): domain Eukaryota; kingdom Viridiplantae; phylum Streptophyta; class Magnoliopsida; order Rosales; family Rosaceae; genus Rosa; species Rosa multiflora. Next base: position 87,963 of record BDJD01001282.1, read on the forward strand.
CAAAGATTAATTTCGCTTTATCTTATATAATTGCTTTCGATAGTGATTTGTTTCCGAAGTTGGTTATGATTTATAATCCTATTCGACGAATTATTATTTCCGATGTGATTTCCGGATTTATACTATTTATATTATATTTATATTCGTCAATTTGTGATTTTTTTAAGAGATTATCGACTTTCTGTTTTGGCATTGGGAATGCCTTACTGATAATTTAATTCATTTCTTAGCGTGTGGGACAGCACGCTGTTGATTTATACGACTTTTTACGAGAATTTCCGGGTACGGTTGGGAATCGTACCCGTGTTTCTTTATTCGTGGGACATGGGGAAGCCTTTTAGATTTATTAGATTTGAATGGTTTTTACCCACCATACCTGGGTCGCTATATTTTATTGCTAGCTAGCCTACTAGTACTCCTCCCTGCTTACTATGTGTTCGTGGGTGAGTAAGAGCAAAGCATGAGATGCTCCAGAGTGTGGGACACTCCGACCCGAGCCTGGGAGGCTCCCTTCTTTCGTATGGTGAAATTTCTTCCCCATATTTTATCGTTGCTTGACTAGCGGGGCTAGTCTGATTTTCATTATAGCCAGCGGGGCTGGTCTTATCTTCTTGAGAAACAATATTTCGATTTTACAATTTATTTGTTTTTCGAATCTTGTGACTAGCGAGGCTAGTCGGTTTACCGTTTTGAGATTCTTAGATTTAAAGCTAAATGTGTTTTCTAATTGTTGCATGCATCGGTTTTTAAGTGAATAAATACGGGAAAGTATAAACTCTTTTTCCATTGTGCTTATTTATTTTGTCCACTCACGCTAACGTTTTTATGTACTTTCCCCTGGGCCCTTTGGTTTCAATTACCTAGATCGCAGCGTTGCTGACAGGCTTAGGAGTTGAGGCTAGCACCAACTTTGCCATCTATCCTCAGTAGGTTATTTATTAACCTACCTTATGTATCATGTTTCAAGTGTGTTCTTTAGATTGCTCTGATTACCTTAAAAGGATGGATTTATACATTTGTATAATTATGAGTGTACGGGAGTTGTATAATATTGGAAAAAGTTGAAAGATTTGACTTGCTGGGTTGTAATTTATATAAGTGGTTATGTTTGTGTAGTATGGTGTTTATATTTAAAAATTTACGGATTGTTGCTAGGAAGCAGGGTGGCTTCAAGCATTGAAATTTTTGATACTTAGAAGTGTTTTCAACAGGTTTAGGGTTGTTCACTTTTAGGGGAAGTTCTGTCGAATTTTCCCGAAAAGTGGGCCCCGCAGGTCCATCTTGGAATTAGGAGGGTAATTCTGGGGTGGGTCCTGACAGTTGGTATCAGAGCATTAGGTTTTCCATTTCCTGTCAATTATGCTACTTTATATATTTAAGGACGTCTTGTATCTTCCGAGTGATGGCCCGACCGCGGCGGATCCCCATCATGTGCCCTTCGATGCCAGTATGTTCTTCAAGTGTATAAGGTGGTTGTCTTAGTACCTTTGATGTGAGTCATCTAATTCTTTTTCAATCTCAGGTGCTATGCCTCCTAGACGCCGGACTCGTGGGGAGACCCCTCCTATTCCGGGAGATGAGAATGCTCCTGGAGGAATAGCGGAAGCTTTGGGACGTATTGTTCAGCAGTTGACTGCAGCACTTCCGGGCTCCAGAACCGATTTTACCATGGAGCGAGTGAAGAGGCATGGAGCCTATAGCTTCTCCCATGCTCCGGATGCTATGGATGCTCAAAATTGGCTGAACAAAATGGAGAGGGTCTTTACTCAAATTCATTGCCCAGAGGACCGAAAAGTGGGTTTAGCAGTGGATTTTCTTGATAGTGTGGCCTTTGACTGGTGGGATATGACTAGCAGGGATTTAGGGAATGATGGCCCAATCACTTGGGAACAGTTTAAGGAACATTTTACTGGGCGGTATTATGGTACAGCTATCCGTGACAGGATGAAGTATGAGTTCTTACATTTAGAGAAAGGGGACATGACTGTGACGGAGTTTGAGCAGCGGTTCACCCAGCTAGCCCAGTTTGTGCTTGATTTGGTTGGCATTGAGAGAGAGCGGATCTATAGGTTTGTTGATGGATTGGGGGGTAATTATCGTCTGCAGTTGACAGGAGTGCCATTCGATACTTATCCTGAGGCAGTTAATGCTGCTCTGCGACTTGAGACCATGTTCCTGTCTGGTGTCCGACCTCGAGATTTGGGTGGCCTCAGTCAGGGTCCATCCAAGAAGGCTGCTTCTACCTCTAGAGCCTGATCTTCAGTAGGCAGTGGGCAGAGTAGTGGATCTAGTGCCGGATCTCGTTTTAGACGCGGGGGGGCATATCAGGAGATTCACTCGGGGACAGTTTGGTGGACGCCAGTTGGGGTAGAGCAGGGCTGGTTTTAGTAGTCAGCACAGGACTCCAGCTAGTCAGCCAGCCTAGTTTGGGCAATACTAGTCAGTTGGGTGCTTTGAGTGTGGACAGCGGGACCACTTTAGGAGGGATTGCCCTCTATTGACCCAGAGAGTTGCATCTACCCCTTTTCAGGCCGCTGGTCAGTCATCTGCCGGTACATCTACTGGTGGTACCGTTGCTTCTACTAGCGGTGCCCGTATCAATTCAGCAACTCGTGGCAGCCCGCAGCGGGGTAGGGGTCAGAGAGGATGTCCCACCACTCATGCCAAGTTGCATGCCATGACTCAGTAGGAGGATCGCGACTCACTTGATGTTATTATTGGTACATTGTCTGTATTTGGTCAGCCTGCTTATACTTTAATTGATCCTGGTGCTTCACATTCTTTTATGTCGAGTAGATTTGCATGTTTTGCGAATGTGCCATCATCGCTCCTTATTGGTGAGTGGTATGTATTATTGCTTGAGGGAGCATCGCTTAAGATAGAGTGGGTTTTTAGAGGTTGTGGCGTTTTGATTGAGGGTGTTAATTTGGAAGTTGATTTAATTCCTTTAGATCTTGTTGAATTTGATGTAATCTTGGGGATGGAGTTTTTAGCGACTCACCGGGCCAATATTGATTGCTTCCGTAAGATTGTGGTTTTTCAAAGTCCAGGGAAGCCAATAATTACCTTTCAGGGTGATCGGAATGTTCTAGCTTCTTGTATGATTCCCGTTTTGACCGCTGAGAAGCTGTTGAACAAGGGGAGTCAAGCTTATTTGGCACATGTGGTGGATACCAACAGGGAGAAGTGGAGTATTAGAGAGATACCGGTGGTTAGGAAATTTCCAGATGTATTTCCTGATGAATTACCTGGTTTACCCCTTGTTAGGGAGATAGATTTTACTATCGATTTGCTCCCTGGCACCACACCAATATCTTTGGCACCATACCGGATGGCCCCAGCTGAATTAAAAGAGTTGAAGACTCAGTTGCAAGAACTAGTGGATAAAGGATTCATCCAATCTAGTGTGTCCCCTTGGGGTGCCCTGGTTTTATTTGTTAAAAAGAAGGATGGCTCTTTAAGGTTGTGCATTGATTATCGGAAGTTGAATAGGGTTACCGTGAAGAATAAATACCCTTTGCCTTGTATAGACGATCTATTTGATCAGTTGAGGGGAGCCAAGGTCTTTTCCAAAATCGATTTGAGATCGGGTTATCATCAGCTGCGGATAAGGGAGTCTGATATACCCAAGACTGTTTTTCAATCACGTTATGGCCACTATGAATTCAGAGTAATGCCGTTTGGGTTAACTAATGCTCCTGCATCCTTTATGGACCTCATGAATCGAGTGTTCTGTCCTTACCTTGATAGTTTCGTGATTGTGTTTATCGATGATATCTTGGTGTACTCTAAGAACGTTAATCAACATACCAAACATCTAAGAATTGTATTGCGAACCTTGAGGGAGGCCCAGTTGTATGCGAAGTTCAATAAATGTGAATTTTGGCTTAACAGTATAAGATTCTTGGGTCATATTGTTTCTGCAGAAGGTATTAGTATGGACCCTCAGAAGGTAGAAGAGGTGTTAAATTGGGAAAGACCTACTACAGTGATAGAGATTCGCAGTTTCTTGGGTTTGACAGGTTATTACCGGCGATTCGTACAAAATTTCTCAAGGATTGCAACTCCTCTTACTAGGCTGACTAGGAAGGGTGTGAAGTTTGTTTGGTCAGAAGAGTGTGAGCAAAGTTTTCAAGAGCTCAAGAGGTGTTTAACTAATGCCCCGGTCCTAGCTTTGCCTGATGATAGTGGGGAGTATGTGGTATACAGTGACGCCTCAAGGCAAGGCTTGGGTTGTGTTCTGATGCAACATGGAAAGGTGATTGCCTATGCCTCTAGACAGTTGAAACCGCATGAGTTAAATTACCAAGCACATGACCTTGAATTAGCTGCGGTAGTACTTGCACTTAAACTTTGGAGACACTATTTATATGGAGCTCGATGTCAAATATTCACGGACCACAAGAGTCTTCAATATTTACTTACGCAAAAAGAGATAAATCTGAGGCAAAGAAGAGGGTTGGAGTTGATTAAAGATTATGATTGTACGATCGAGTATCATCCAGGAAAGGCCAATGTGGTAGCTGATGCTCTTAGTAGGAAATCCTATCCTTCCCTGTTACCCTCCCCTTCCTTGTCGCATTTGAGAACAGTCTCGGTTCCACTTCTTTATGAATTACGAGCTACAGGAGTTAATTTGGGAGTAACTAATGAATCTGCAGCCCTAAAAGCCAGTTTCCATGTGAGGCCAATCCTTATTGACAAAGTACAAGAGGCGCAATTTCATGATGAAGCTCTAGAAGAATTGAGAGGGGCAGTGGAGAGTGGTGCTAGAGTAGACTTCATTATCAGAGGGGATAGAGCTTTGATGTTCGAGAATAGAATCTGTGTACCTGATCAGGATGATCTTAAACAGGAAATACTAGAGGAGGCCCATAGTTCTGCTTATGCCATGCATCCTGGCGGAACCAAAATGTATCGGACTCTTAAGGAATACTACTGGTGGCCTAACATGAAGAGGGAAATTGCAGCTTATGTAAGAAGATGCCTAGTGTGTCAACAAGTGAAAGCAGAAAGACAAAAGCCCTCAGGTTTATTACAGCCATTACCAATACCAGAATGGAAGTGGGAGCACATTACTATGGACTTCTTATCAGGGTTACCACGGACTCGTAATGGTCATGATAGCATTTGGGTAATTGTGGACCGACTTACTAAATCCGCACATTTCTTACCTGTCAACAAGACTTATAAAATGGATAAATATGCAGAGTGATACATGAATGTGATAGTGAAACTCCACGGCACACCCGTCTCTATTACTTCTGACCGAGACCCTCGCTTCACTTCAAAGTTCTGGCGTGAGCTGATGGAGGCTTTGGGCACTCAGTCTCAGTTTAGTACCGTATTTCACCCGCAAACAGATGGACAGACGGAAAGGACCATTCAAACACTGGAAGACATGTTGAGAGCTTGTGTTTTGCAATTCAAGGGGAATTGGGATAATCATGTGGCATTGATAGAGTTTGCGTATAATAATAGTTATCACTCCAGCATCGGCTTGGCTCCTTATGAAGCCCTTTATGGCAAATAATGTCTTACTCCTCTGTGTTGGAATGAGATAGGAGAAAGGAAACTTATTGGTCCAGAAATGGTACAGATTACGACTGAAAAGGTTAAAGTGATCAAGGAAAAACTTAAAGCGGCTCAGAGTAGACAAAAGTGTTATGCAGCTAACAGGAGGAAAGATTTGGAGTTTCAAGTAGGTGACTGGGTATTCTGGAAGCTACCTCCATGGAAGGGTATTGTAAGATTTGGGAAACGCGGGAAGCTTAGCCCTAGATACATCGGACCGTATGAAATCACTGAGCGGATTGGTGCAGTTGCTTATCGTTTAGCACTACTTCCAAGATTATCCAGAGTACATGATGTCTTCCATGTCTCCATGCTTCGCAAGTATGTTGCTGATCCCTCTCATGTTCTACAAGAGCAACCTATCCGATTGAGGGAAGACTTGACATATGAAGAAAAACTAGTTCAAATACTTGATAGGAAGGAGCAGATACTCAGGAACAAAACAATACCCTTCGTCAAGGTGCTTTGGAGTAATCATATGGTAGAAGAAGCTACTAGGGAGCCGGAAGAGCAAATGAGACAGCAGTATCCTCACCTATTTGCTAGCAGGTATGTTAATTTCGAGGTCAAAATTTTTGTAAGGGGGGGAGATTGTTACGTCCCGAACCTAGAATTAACAATTTTACTCACTATTTAGACGGTAAATGTCGATTACTATCAATTTTTACTTTTTATCGATACTTTAGTGGCCCTAAAAGGTTGACTTTTGTTCGAGCCGTTTATGAGAAAATTTCCTTCATAAAAGTTGTAGAGGACTTTAAACCGAGCACGTGCATATGTGGTGCGTAAAAATTGGACTTAGTATGTGAAAGTTATGGCCGAAAATGTAAAAGTTACTGTTTATGGTAATTAATATATATATGGAAGTTACTGTTGGTAGATTTCCATTTTCGGAAATTCTACCTAGCTAGCTCGGTAACTCTCTCTTCTTCTTCCCCGACTCTTCCTCCCCTTCGGCCCCGATTTTCTTCCTTCGATTTCCTCCCCCTCCGGCCGACCCACGACGAAATCCGGGCATCCCCAAGCTCGTCTCCTCCCCTTTGTTGCATATGTGGTGGTGTTTTGTAGAGATTTGGCCGGAGGAGCTCAATTTTGAGTTGGGAAGGTTACTGTAGCAATTCGCGATTTTTGCCGATTTCCGGCGATTCCGGCCATCTCCGGTCACCAAACCGGCGTCGAAGGTTCAGTTTTCGACGGAGATCATTTTGCCCCTAGCCTCGAGCAAAGATTTGCCGTGTAGAGGCTGAATTGACAATTTCAATCCCTAGGGTTCTTGAGTTTTCTGGGTTATGTTCGTCGGCCGGATTCGACTATTTCTAGGTAAAATTTGGATGTGTTGTAGTTGAGAAAATTGATCAGTGGGTTGAGTTGTTGCTGTACATGGAATTTGGCAGCCGGTTGTGGAGATTGGTACCGGCGCGTGGGTGCCACTCGCCGCCACTGTTGGTGGCGCGTGAGACGGTGTTTGGCTGGTCTTTAACTTCTGTTGTTGAGCTAAATAACCAATTATACATCTAGTTTCATAATTGCAGCTTTGGGATAGAATTGGAGAAGAGTGAGTATGGATTTTGATGTTTGTTCAAGGGTGTAAATTGTTAATTGAATTACGAGGAATCCATCCATCGGATTTCCTTGATTCTGCCCTAAAGCCCATACATTAAGGGAATGACATTAGTGAAGAAGATTGGGAGGTTTTGGGCATATAAAGACAATGTTAGGGTTTGGTTTTATTTATCGTAATTTAGTTTTCCATCCAGTAATTATGGGTTTACGAACGTTATATCGTACAGGACGTGAGGCGGATTCCCTCGAGGAGGGTTCGGATCGACGGCAGGCTTAGCCGTACACTGTGAGTGGACTTTTGTTTTCAAATAAGTGATGCATGCATTTATTTATTAAAGTATGCTCTATTTAATTATCATATTACATTTCGAGCATATGATATAATTTCAGAGATTGATTTCGCTTTATCATATATAATTACTTTCGATAGTGATTCGGTTCCGAAGTTGGTTATGATTTATAATCCTATTCGACGAATTATTATTTCCGATGTGATTTCCGGATTTATACTATTTATATTATATTTATATTCGTCGATTTGAGATTTTATTTTCAAAATGAGTTTTCGATGGAGTAACTCTTCATATTTATTTATCGACTTTCGGTTTTGGCATTGGGAATGCCTTATTGATAATCTAATTATTCTCTTAGTGTGTGCGGCACGCTGTTGATTTATACAACTTTTTACGAGAATTTCCGGGTACAGTTGGGAATCGTACCCGTGTTTCTTTATTCGTGGGACATGGGGAAGCCTTTTAGATTTATTGGATTTGAATGGTTTTTACCCACCATACCTGAGTCGCTATATTTTATTGCTAGCTAGCCTACTAGTACTCCTCCCTGCTTACTATGTGTTCGTGGGTGAGTAAGAGTAGAGCATGGGATGCTCCAGAGTGTGTGACACTCCGACCCGAGCCTGGGAGGCTCCCTTCTTTCGTATGGTGAAATTTCTTCCCCATATTTTATCGTTGCTTGACTAGCGCGGCTAGTCTGATTTTCATTATAGCCAGCGGGGCTGGTCTTATCTTCTTGAGAAATGATATTTCGATTTTACAATATATTTGTTTTTATAATCTTGTGACTAGCGAGGCTAGTTGGTTTACCGTTTTGAGATTCTTAGATTTAAAGCTAAATGTGTTTTCTAATTGTTGCATGCATTGGTTTTTAAGTGAATAAATACGGGAAAGTATAAACTCTTTTTCCGTTGTGCTTATTTATTTTGTCCACTCACGCTAACGTTTTTATGTACTTTCCCCTGGGCCCTTTGGTTTCAATTGCCTAGATCGCAGCGTTGCTGACCGGCTTAGGAGTTGAGGCTAGCACCAACTTTGCCATCTATCCTCAGTAGGTTATTTATTAACCTACCTTATGTATCATGTTTCAAGTGTGTTATTTAGATTGCTCTGATTACCTTAAAAGGATGGATTTATACATTTGTATAATTATGAGTGTACGGGAGTCGTATAATATTAGAGAAAGTTGAAAGATTTGACTTGCTGGGTTGTAATTTATATAAGTGGTTATGTTTGTGTAGTACGGTGTTTATACTTAAAAATTTGCGGATTGTTGCTAGGAAGCAAGGTGGCTTCAAGCATTGAAATTTTTGATACTTAGAAGTTTTTTCAACAGGTTTAGGGTTGTTCACTTTTAGGGGAAGTTCTGTCGAATTTTCCAGAAAAGTGGGTCCCGCAGGTCCATCTTGGAATTAGGAGGGTAATTCTGGGGTGGGTCCTGACAAGTTCAGTAGGTTTAGTGGCAGTCCTCTTACTATGTACGTACATAACAATTACGATATACATCTTACAAATGAAATCTTACATATCTAAATAAGTTGCATTCTGCAACAGTACTGGAACCAATTGAAGTAAGAGAAATCAATAAAAAATATATGAACTTTTGATTATTGGACAGAACAATCTTGATTTTATCCTATTGGACAACAACAAGCTCAATTTCATGCGCAACACTAGGGTGGGGATCAATCATTGTGGCTGATGCCAAAGTACTAGTGTCGTCATCTGTTCCACTATTTTGACTGAAATTTAGTTGTGCAGATTGCAAATGTTCAATGGGGCAAGGAGATGGAGTAATTTCTTTATGCCCCTCCAACATTTGCACTACATTGCTCATGAGAGGTCTTGCTTCTGGTGAATGCTGAATGCACCACAGAGCTATCATTAACATCCTTTCTGCTTTTCCCCTGTCTCTCTCTTCAATACCACAACACAATAATAGTGCTGCTAAGTCATTTTTCTCAAACATGTTCCATGTCCACTTAGGTAGCCAGTCTCGGGACTTGCTCACATTATCGTCGCAGTGTCTTCTTCTTCCAACAATCTCAAAGAGAAAAATACCAAAACTGTGAACATCACATTTGTGAGTCATAGGATAAGGCTTCCACATCTCTAGGGCTGCATATCTGGCTATCCCTCTAAAATTGGTTAGGAGCATTCGACTACTCCCTCTATTGCAAAGCCTGGCGAGTCCAAAATCCACAACCTTGGGATTGAAGTTCTCATCCAGAAGCACATTTCCGGGCTTAATATCATAGTGAATGATCTTTTGTTCACACTCCTCATGCAAATAAGCCAACCCTTTTGCAGTTTGGACTGCAATACATGAAGCTTCCCTAAATCTATTTCTCCATTGTCACTGAACAATAACTTGTCAAGAGAACCATTCTCCATGTACTCATAGATGAGGGCTTTCATTTGGGGGGCGAATAGTGGCAGAACCAGGATCTGAGACTTGTCTAGGCTAATTAGAAGTACAATAATTTTTTTTTTTTTAGGTGGAATCATGTTTGATTGTTCGGTCCAAATTGAGAATCTTTCAATAGGTTTTTACCCCCGATTGTTCTACTCTTGCTTCACTTGCAGGCAACAAGTACATAATTGTATTGGCCTTCAAAATCTGGGAAAATTTATGTTTCCCCTCCTAATTCATCTTTAATTCTAGTTCCTACTTACCAATTCCAAAGATTGTACATATATAATCCTTTCAAGAAAAGTCACGAACCTTGCTATGAGCTTGAAACCAGGACTCTCAGTCGAATTGAGGATTATCAGGATTCACAGGGCCACCATAAAAGAAATTGGGAACCACCACGAAAAATCCAACTACAGCAACTTTTTCCGCAGGTTTCCTTTTTCAAAAGACAATGTGAAGTAGTAAGTAATGGATACAGTGCATTACTGAACTCAAAGTTGTATGGTAAACTTGGAATAAGACCCCAACTGACCATCTTGATACCAAATTTCTCAAAACGAACATACTTGCATCGTTCAAACATTTACCTTATTCTCAGATTTCCAGAGAAAGACTGACCATTTTATTGATTACAAGAGTAGAGAAAAAGAAGGCATGCTGTTGAATAAGAAAAAGGAAGGACGAATCACAATGTAGAATTGAACAAAAGATAACCATACCTTAAACCAAAGAAAAGAATTGATCAGCAAAGAAAAGAAATCAACAACAAACCCATTAAACCAATCAAGAAAGAATTGATCAGAAACACTATTTCAATCAACAAACCCATTAAACAATCAAGAGAGAATTGATCAGGAACACTAATTCCATCAACAAACCCATTAAACCAATCAAGAGACTTAGCTAAAAAGAAAAGAAAGACCTTCCGTTTTGGAGCAACTCAGAAACAAAGCAAGCTTGGATGGGGAAAGCCGGAGAAGATGACTGCAAGTCTGCAATGAAAATCAGTACAGGAAGAAGAACTAGAACTTGGGGTGTTGCTTTGCGTCTTGGATGGCAAGATCAACATTGGGGCAAGGAAGATGCTTGCTGGGGTCGGCAAAAAGCAAAGTAGAAGAGCCTTGGGGGATTTACAAAGCAAAGTAGAAGAGTCTTGGGGGGTTTTAATATTTTGCTCTACTGGGAGGATAAAAGCATGTGAGCCCAGATTCATGATTCAACTGATATTGGCCAAAAAATGCAACTGATGGTGGCGACCAAAAAATGCAACTGATGTCAATCTCTCTCTTTTTTTTTCTTTTTTTTAATAAGGCTGTTTGGGCCCGTAAACCCGGAAGCTCGGCCTGAAATAAAACAGGTCGGTCCCTGTTGAGTGCAAAACGGGCTTTGGGCCCGAACCGTAAAAAACAGGTCGGCCCCAGGCCCAACAATATTCTTACTGAACCCGGCCCGTGCCCAGCCCTAGATGCATGTCATCAATACCACAATCAAGAGGTAGAAGACATAACAACACATTACTGCTTGAGGTAAATAATTGGATATTCTTCGACTAGCATAAACAACAAGAGCAACAAGTAACTTCACATTGCGATTGCTTAATTAAGGGTTTTTGAAGTTTTAAACCTTTTAATTAAACATGAGACAAACATAGGGCATGACAGATCATAAGTTGGAAGCATAATCGAAGTTTCGTTGTCTCAAATCCAAGAATAATTGCAGTTCTAACTGATAAGGAAGGGGAAAACGACCAAACTCGACAAGAAGGCGGTAGACGGCGTTCACTTATTCGGGCTTGAGACAAATACCCAGACCAAGGCGACCCACCTTGCAACTCGCCACTGTCGTGCCTAGATCACGGCAACCCACCTCGCAGCTCGCCGACGTCAAATCCAAACCAGCGACCCACCTAGAAACTCACCGTCATCAAATTGTTTAGTTGCAGTCCTAGAATATTGAATTCTCCATAGTTTGCTGGCGTCAGGCGTAGATCCAGAGTTGGGTATCCATATATATTTTTTTTTTTTTTGACTTTGTCAATGGGAACCAAAAGGCTTCCTAGGCCCAAAATAAACCCCTTCAGCACATGTGAAATACTACAACTGTGCATTGCAGCATAGTGTCTAGCCACTTTGACAGCTTCGGGGTTTGAACCTAGGTTGGGGAGCACACCCCACTAGGTAAGAACCACTATGCCACTTGCAGTGGTTGTTGGGTATCTAGATTTAGAAGGAGTGTTAAATTTTCAGAAATGGTTCGAAGAGGCTAGATCTGGAAAATGTGGGTGGGTTTTAAGGGAGAGAATCGTGGTTTCGGCACTCCATTTTTCAAGAAGGCTTCGCATAGAGCACGACCCCACAAGTTCAGTTTATCTAATGGAACACCATCCTATTATTATATAATTATACTTATATGTGTTCATGCTCAGAGTTCACGTGAGCATGCTCATGGTTACACATATATATAATTATGCTCATAATTGTTTTGCATGGCCAAGTTCTTTGCCTTGGACTGTTAAAAAAAAAAGTTCTTTGCCTTGGTTGACTGAGACTTTCGGCTGACCATGACCAAGTCATTAGTTTAGACATCTTGGCCCACTTGTCCCCTCTGAATGCTTCGGTCAAAAGTTTCAAATGTTGATTTTCTAAGCCAAGCTCACAAGTGGTGGACAGTTTCATAAATGTGCATGGCTGAGTCTCGCACTATTAAATTCACGACGCCTCGGTCAAATTTCGAAGTACCGTGGAACATGACCGATTAGTAAGTCTTGGCCGAGTAGTAAACATGAACCGAGTAATATGTCATGGCCAAGTGATTTTTGTTACCCTAGACAACCTGACCAAGCTTCAAACTTGGGGTATATCGGCCAAGTCATTCAAGTTTTGCATGTCAAGGCCGAGTTGTGAGAGTTTAAGTTGTATAACCAGATCGAAGTATCACGACCAGGTATGTTTTGAGATATTCCATTTTTATTTAAGTCTCATAACCACTTGGCTTGAGAACCAATGCTTATAAGATTGGGGGGAGGGGGGGGGGGCAATGTTTGGACCTAAATTTCGCCACTCTTGTATACGACCATGTTGAGAAGGAACGGGGCTGAGTTGGCACCCATTCAAGATAAATAGTTTGTGAACTCATACGACTGAGGAAAATGTGTCGTTCGGTCACCCAACTTGGTTTGAGGTTTTAGGAACGGACGACCCAAAAATCAGCAAGTTGGACCATGCGGCCATATGTTCGGTTTAGTCCAAGTTCAAGAGGGTGGTTACTCATGTGGGCCGAAATGAAAATTAATGTTCAGCCAAGTTTAGGCAACAATATCGGATGAAGAGTCCTCACAAGGAAGGAGTTCAAGTCAATATGTGATTTTAATTGTGAAGATTTCGGATATCAGCCAAGTCAGAGTTTTACAAAACAAATAAATCCTAAAAGGAAGGGGAATCCTACTTAAATTCCACGTCTTGGAGAACAAGTTAGCTAGGGTTTCTGATTTGTATATATAGCACCTTGTAACTCATTGTACAATGTCCTACACCACACAAACAAATCAATATATATATATATATATACATACAACTTTTACACAAACTTCTCTCTTACTATCTCATAGGTACTTTGCCTTCGATTCAACATTTATAACTTGTTTTCATTTCTAGTTTCTTATTTCAATTCAGTACTTTACATTCAAGCACCTTACTTTCTTGTTCACTTATTTTATATGCATTTTACTTTTCGCACTTAGAAGTAGTTCGTAATGTAGAATCATCGTCCATTGATCTTTTTCGACTAGTCCAGATTGGATCGATGCAATTCGTTGTTCACACACATATCATCTCACAACGCTTTAACAACCGAGTCCACTTCACCTTCGTTTTCACTGTGATTTGCGAGCCCTTCACCCGATAGATATCTCGCTTGTCACCCGAACCTTTGAGTTTACCCAAGAGGTGAACGTGATAGAAGATCCCGGTCAGGATTGACGCCTAACCGAAGTCCTTGCAACAGAGGCCTTAGAACCTAACAGCCAAGAGGGTTCCTTCCTCACCCTAGAATCACTTGAAAGTAGTCAGATACAAGCACAAATCAGATTTGAACCTCAGTCGGCCATTCGGCCGCGAGTTGGCACACCTGCGCTATTTCAGAAGGACGATTCAACCATAGGTCCCTCGGCTCTCATTTAGGCTGAGACGATTTTGAGGCAAACACCTAATTTTGAGGTTGACCTAGCGGCGTGTCCGGCTACTCTTTGTGCTTCTGTTTCCTCCGTTATCATTTACTCGTTGATACGAGCATTTTAATATATGATTTGTAGCATTTGGAGATCGTATGAGCATGTTAGGGTTTTTAGTGGTTTCAATTATCTCGGTTTTCTATCTATGAGGATACGGTCGTTGGATCATCCTTTTGTTCAGGCGATCTGACCCTAAGAGTGTTCTAGAGACTTTGGGCAGTCTAGGAGAATGCTTCGTCTCGGTTGACATAGTATTCGGGCTTTAGTTGTCATGTTTCGAACTTATAAGCTTTTGTATCTCAAGTGGTATTAAAATGTGACCTTGATGTGACTAGGTATATGACGAAGTTGTTTTGAATGGATTGTTGTGATTGTGTTATCCCGACTGTGAGAGAAGATGTAGCGGGATTTAGAGGTGAGTAAATCTAACGAGGTTCATTTATGAACTGAGTTACTTCATTATTCGAAATTATTTGTTAAATTGTGAAATCGTTTTAGGAATAAATATTTGTTTTAAATTATATGAACTTTGATTGTCTACTGTTCATGGGTAAGTTAAAAAATAAGTTTTATTATAAAAATGATTTTTCATGGGTTTTGCTAATTATGAACTATAGTTGGTATTAGTAGCATTCCTAAGTGGATGACTACGTGTGTGTGTGTGTGTGTGTGTGTAGGATTAAATTCTGTTTACTCCCTTGAACTTTGGGCCTAAAATCATATTGATCAATGAAATTGATTACGATGGTCCCTATACTCTCAAATGACATCACCTGAGTCTAAAATTTGAATTTGGCTCAAAACATGACATCAGCTACAGAGTTGGAGTCGACATGGGGCCCACTTTTCAGTTTTTTCAACCCACAAGAAGGGCAAAACAGACATTTTCACAATAAAATGATTAAAAAAAAAAAGGATGCCTTCGTCTTTTTCGGAACCTCCAATTCCATTTCCTCCTCCTCCTCCTCCTTCTCCTCCTCCTCCTCCTTCTTCTTCTTCTGAACCCATCAAAAACCAACCATCCTCAAAGAAGTCTTATCAATTCCCATAACTGTATCACTCAATTTCCACATCTAAACACAACATGGATATCATATTACAAAGAAAAGCAAATGTCACAGAGTGATCACCTGCCTAGCATCATTACAAACCCACCGACACCCAAGTGAGTATGCCACAACAAAATTACCTGTAACAATCCATATAAGCTCAAATGCACATCTTTAAACACAAATTGAAGTTCAAAACACATAATCACAATTCGCAACATTTAGTCAGTACCTGATTTCTGGAAGCTCAATATATGCCTTTGAATTTCTTCCACTGTATCCCAACCACAGTTCAAGCTCTCAATTTGAAGATACATGCCAGCAATTCGAGGATCATATGTTGCTTTCACAAAATTCTCACAAATTTGAGGCAGCGATAATCCACTAGAGAATCGACTCTTTAACTGATTAGTTATCTGGAAAACCAAAAACCACAGCTCTTTCAAATTCAACATTGAACACTGTAAATACACAAAATCAAAAGCAAAATGTGAGAATGGATTAAAACCTTGCAGCGCAATGTCATGGTCAAGACGCTTCCCTTCTTGACCCGCTCCCAAGGATAAGCTGACAGGACCCGCCCAGAATTTCACCCTGAAATCCGAGGTGGCCCTGTGGGGCCCACCTTGGGAATAACTCTACCGAAAATTCAGCAGAGTTACCCCTAAAAATGGACTACCCAAAACCTGTAGAATTACAATCACACTGCGAACAAATCATCCAGAATCTCCTGGAGCCACCCTGCTCCTCAAAATCCAACAACTCCACAATTTACAATTTACAACTAAAATCCAAACAATACAACATAACCCAAACTTTACAATAATTTTCCCACAAGTTATCAGAGCAATCTAAAAGAGAGAAGGAATTCATAATACACGTAGGTTCAACGATTAACCTACAATATGAAAACGACTGCTGCAGATGCTATGCCTCGAATCCTAGTATGCCGAACCAGCTACTCTGCGGACTGGGCATTTGAAACCAAAGGGCCCAGGGGAAAGTACATAAAAACGTTAGCGTGAGTGAACAAAAATAAACAATTTAAGATAAAAATGATTTCATACTTTCCCACATTTATTCCTTTAAAAACTCGATGCATGCACAAATGGTAAAACACATTTAACTTTAAATCCAAATATTTCAAACGGTAAACCAACTAGCCTCGCTAGTCAAAACATTCAAAAAAATATACCGTAAAACCCAAATCTCGTTTCAAGAAAATAAGACCAGCCGCTGGCTACAGTGAAAATCAAACTAGCCCCGCTAGTCAAGCAACGATAAGATATGGGGAAGAAATTTCACCATACGAAAGAAGGGAGCCTCCCAGGCTCGGGTCGGATTGTCCCACACTCTGGAGCATCCCATGCTTTGCTCTTACTCACCCACGAATACATAGTAAGCAGGGAGGAGTACTAATAGGCTAGCTAGCAATAAAATGTAGCGACCCAGGTATGGTGGGTAAAAACACAGGTACGATTCCCCATAAGTCCCTCGAATAAAGAAAACACAGGTACGATTCCCAACCGTACCCGGAAATTCTAGTAAAATGTCACATAAGTCAACAGCGTGTCCCACACGCTAAAAGAATAATTAGATTATCAGTAAGGCGTTCCCAATGCCAAAACCGAAAGTCGATAAACAAATAAGAAATAACTTCATCGAAATCCCATTTCGAAAATCTTTCTAAAAATCTCAAATCAACGAATAGCAACATACTTAATTCCGGAAATTACCTCGGAAAATTACTTCAACGAAATTTAACATAAATCACAATTTCAAAATCGAGCATAACCACTTTAATTCGAAAATCCAAAATCACTATCGATAGCAAATCCATATACTTTATTTCGCAATTCGCAATATCCTTTTAAAACTTAGAGCCAAAATCGTTCTGAAATTATAACCGAGATAAATCAATTTATATACTCAAATAAATAAACGTAATAATTAATTACGAAACAATATTGCATGCATCACTTAAAATCAAAAGTCCACTCACAGTATATGGCTAACGTGGTATCCAAGCGTAAGGATCTTTGTCGAGCGATAGGTCGGTATCTCGTCCTGTACACAATTATATTCCGTAAACAACAATTCGATAAATATTTACGATTCAAAACAAATCCCAAAAACCCTATGTACTCCAACATCTCCATTTCTTTCCGGATTCATTCCAAACTTCACCATTAATATCCATCCATCGATTAATGTATTCCATATCGGAACAAGGGAAATCCGAAGGTCGGATTCCCACAAATCAACAACTGAAACTCCCAAACTTCGGAAATTCATAATCCATGTCAAAATTCTCCCAAAATTAACCAAAATCACATATTCAACCTCTACAACAATTATAGAATTTAATAGGCTAAAAATTGAAATTAAAAAGCAGCCCTGCGCGCCTCCACGCGCGACCTACAGTGACGGCGGCGGCCACCACCTCCGATGGCTACCAAATTTTGGCAGCAACAACTACTCAACACGCCCAATCTTTTTCTCAACTACAACACAATCTAATTTTACCTTGAAACAGTCGAAATCAACCGGTGAAGAAAAACCCAGAAATTCCAAAACCTAGGTTTGGGAATTTCCTCGATTCGTCCTCCACGCTGCAAATTGAAGTAAATGACCTTAGGGGAAATGATCACCGGCAAAAACCAAACCTTCGACGCCGGTTTGGTGGCCGAAGACGGCCGGAAACGAAAGAATTGCTGGAAAACCCCAATCTGCTACAGTTTGCTTCTCGCCGTCGATTCTCACTTCTCCGGCCAAATTGGCGTGACCCACGGGTACTAGCACTACTACAATAACATGATTTAAGGACACTGAAACTGTGTCCTTAAAAACATACAAGGACTCTTTAAAAAAGAGTCCTCTATCTGGGTGTCATCATAAGTCTGAAATAAGGACACTGGAAATGTGTCCTCTTATCTATACAAGGACACAATTTATGTGTCCTAATAGCTATAAAAGTGGTGTCCTTAAATCTATAAGAGGATACCTAAATTGCATCCTTATATTATCAAATAAGTGTCCTCTTTTCTGTATGAGGACACACAAATTGTGTCCTAAAAGCTCTGAAAATGAGTCCTTAAATCTATTACACAAAAGCAACACACTCAAATGTGTCCTCTATTTTATACAAGAACACAAAAATTGTGTCCTCAAAGATTTGAAAATAGAGTCCTTAAATCAATATAAGGACACAAAAATTACATTCTCATATGTCCTCTTTTCTATACTAGGACACATAGGAATGCATTGTGTCCTATTTTCTGTACATTCCCATCAAATTTGCATACAGATGACACATCAACAAGTCCTTATAATTAATATGAAAACTGATACAAAAAAATATCCAATACAAGTAGTCTATAAACACCATAAGTCCATCTCATTAAAGGAGCATAAAGATCCAAAATGTCCTACTCTACTGTTTTGACCAATTTAATTCAAAGTTGCTGCTACAATAAGCAAGCTTCAAATATATATAACTAATTTGATTCATACCAGAAGTAAGAAATCTGCATATACATATGCTAACTATTTTAGTTCATCTTAGATATATCCATCAACTTGCTCTGCCCACTCTACTCGAACGAGATCAACCTCTTCTTGAGTGTGTCTTTTTCCTTAAACTGAAATGATGAGCATTAGTGAATATTACATTAAACAAAAAAGCAACCCAGTAAGCATGTGCACAACTAATCAAAGACAACAAGACATATAATTGACCTGAAATAACAAATAGAGGAAAATCTATAAGGCTTTAATGAATGCACTAGTACACACTAAGAAGAATCTGTAAGGGTGTTGGCTTAAAACAGAACATGTAAGGTAGATATTCATTTGTTTGAATTGAGCATAAGGTACTAACTCTCTGCCACCAGTCTCAACGTTAACAGATAAATCTACTTTGTAAGGGAAAATACCTCTAGAGAGCAAAGATAATAACCGTTAACAGATAACAATTGCATGCATCAACTTTTTTATATTATGTTTTTGTTAAAGCACCTTTCATCATATTAATCAAGATAAAAATTAAAAACACAACGTTGTGTTATCAACGAACCTCTTATGCATTGATACATAATAAGGGGAACTAACTATCATTCAAAGGAAAAAAAAAAAGAAAAAGAGATGGAAGCAGACCTTCATGGCTTTAAGTATCTAATCATCTGCTACTCAAAACCCTTGATCTTTTATTTCCTGCAAGCACATATGTAAACGAAAAAATGTAACTGCATTCAGCATTGATCCTTAGTTCATTTACATAATCTCAAAAACATAAACTCATTAAGGATTAGTGATACTAACCATGAGTCATGGAATCTGAACAAATAGCTATATTCAAAGCAACAAACCACTGGTATAACCCTGCCCTGTGCAGATCACTAGTTGATAAATAACAGGAAGGGATCAGAGAAAACTGAACTTGAGATTACAATTTATCCCATCAAGCCTCAAGGCTCAGAGGTAACCAGGCTTGATGACTTGGTACACTTATAGTGTAAACCAATAAGTCATAATCAAAATACAAACATTCCTTACTTTACCTATTATAATATCTTCAAGTAGAGCACGTGTTCAAGTAGAGCACGTGTCCTTATTATAATTCTAAGTTGGTTGAATTAGTTCGCACAATGGAGGAATGAGTTAAATTACAAAGTATAAGAGTAAAGTCATACCCATTTAATGGTTTTAGATGTTATTGTTGTCTATCAGTTCTTGGGGTGATGGAATTGAAAATACCCTTCTGCTTCAATTTTTCATCAAGGGCAGCTCTTACTTTAAACATTTTCATGCTCTATAAAATTCATCATTCTGCCACATAGCAAGAGGTCTACATCAGACAAATGGAAAACTTCTCTCGCCCAATGAAAGATAATAAAATGTTTCAAAAGAAATGGAATGAGAATCTAGCACTAGTTAACAGCATTGCCCAGCATGACTTACCTGACGTTTGCGTTTTCCTGTCTTTTCATCATCCTTCAGAGACTTCACTTTTTCCAACTGGACTGTGTTATGCGACTGCAATATTTATGTATGAATCACTCATGTACAAAACCTGGAAAGTACATATTATATACTGCTGAAAGACAAGATGCATACCACAGCTACTTCTTTTGGTTCAAGTGAGACAAGTTGGGGTCTGTATCCTTTAGCAAAAGTATCAGATGCTTTTGCACTTTAACCAATTTCATCACTGCTTCCATCCCATTATATTTATTTATGATTTCCTCGAGATCAGATGGAAGATTTTCATCAAGTTGCTTCACCTATCAAGTGAAACACATTAGCCTCATCTTTAAACAACAAATGCAGCACTATGAATGCTTGTAAGCAAAACAAAAAGAAAAATTATACTTCTATAATAAAGAGGTAAAACTACCAATTATGGATAAGCAGAAGTTCGACCCGAGCAGGTCTGCCACCAACTTGTTTCAATTATAAACAATACCAAATTACTCTTAAAAAAAAAAATTACTTCCATCAGAACCACAGATATCACAACTAACGAGCTTTGCGAATATTAAAATAGTTACTACATTTCTAGACGACAAATCATGTAATGAATGATCAAGAGGGGAGTTTCGTAGTCTCCAAAGAAGGGACACAATCATGCTCCAGTGCCTCAGTTGTGGCAGTTGGTTCAGGGTCTTGTAAATATCTCGAAGAGCTACGACTGATAAGGCAGCAATATATAAAATCAACGATCTGACTATATGGTAGCCAATGGTATATTACAAAATGATTGTTAAAAAACTTGCACTTTTTTCAGTCACCTGGAACTTTCATCAAACAGGTGGTGTGCATGACTTCCTTGGCTTGATAATGGAAATGAATTTCTTTGAAAGTGGTAAAAATCGATAACCTGGATTATTAGACAATAACCACTACATCTCTTTTAGCGGCTCAGACAAGGAAACCGAATGAATAAAGGCAACAATCGATAACCTGGATTGTTAAAAAAATAATTGAAAACTTGGTGTTGATAAAGGAACATACTGGGTGATGCTAGCTCGATAGGATTTCTACACCTTTGACTTGTATATGACTCGTTCGCTCAAGACCTAAGATCTATCCTCCCCTCCATCTACAAGAGGATTCAAAGATGAAGCAATTATCTCTTAAAGCCGAGAGTACCCATATAAATAAACAGTGTAATCCCCAACATGAACCCATAAATCTGAATACCCACCAATTGAAAATTAGGAAGATAATAGTACCTGAAAGCCTGCATCTTCTATAGTCCTGATTTGGAGTTATTCAGTCCTCAACCTTTCTATCTGGGTTGATAGAACCAAATTGGGTCAGAGAGAGCATAAGATTGATAGGAGATCGGGAAACCAAATTTGCTTTTCTTCTGCTCTGACGAACAAAGCAAGGTTAATAGAACATATAAAATAGAAATAGAGGGAATGAAATTGGTGGGTTTCAATTGAAGAGGGAATCTGAAATTTGGAGGAAGAGGGAATCTAAAATTTTTGGGAGGGAAAACTCGAAAATGGGCAGACGCGAAAACTTTTTTCTTTTTTGTTGAATAGGTCGACTGAAGACTTTTAGGACACATATTCAAATCTAGTTGTCCTTGAAAAAAAACATACTTCCGCATAAAATTTCATTTAAATAAAGAGTGTCCTAAATGACCTTTAAGGACACCTTGTAAGTTATGTGTCCTTGTTTGATGTCCTTGTAGCCCATATTTGTAGTAGTGTAGAGTGAAGAGGGAGAGTAGGCGTGCCGGTGATGATCCGTGACTCGTCCCGAGGTGGCCGGACGGCGGGGAATTGAGAGGAGGAAGATAGAGGCCGAAAGGGAAAGAGGGAGAGCTCGGGGGAAAGAGAGAGAAAGGGTGGGTTTCCGGATTTGGAAACCTATCACAGTAAAATTCCAATATATATAAATTTACCATGAACAGTAACTTCCTTATTTCGCTCATAACTTTCGCATATGAACTCCGATTTCTACGTACCACATATGCATGCGCTCGGTTTAACGTCCCCTACAACTTTCATGGAGGAAATTTTCCCAAATTTTGACCCGAACAAAAAGTCAACTTTTAGGGCCACTAAACGTACTGAAACGATAGTAAAAGTGAAAATAAAAGTCGTTTACCGTCCAAATGACTAGTAAACGGGTAATTGAGATACGGGACGTTACATAAGCAAAGGGCAAAGAGCATCCGAAGCTTAACGACGAAGCTCTTCTAGAGGCTCGCCTCCTGAAACTGAAACTTGCCTCTCGGATAGTCCTTGTCCATCGTAGCTTTGCATTCTCGGCATCGATTTTAGCCTCTGGGGCCGAAACGCTGTTGTTTTCAATCTATTCATCTAGTTTGGTCGCTAACGACGAGTCGTCGAAGCTGTGGACGGAGAGGCGGCGGTGGAGAGAGAGAGGAAGAGGAGAGTGAGAGAAGACAGAGGAATTTCTTGAAGGGTTCTTAGAAGATGGAGGTATCGGTGAAGGGAGTGGCGGACATGGAGGTGTCGGGGGAGACGACTTCGTTGCTGTCGGAAGAATTGATGGGTCTGGGTCTTTTCCGGTCCGACTTGGAGCTAGTGAGGAAGTTGTTGATGACCCGATCGGAGTGGGTGCGGTGGAGCTGGATCTGGGATTGGCTACGAGTGCGAATGCCCAGAGGTCAATTGGAAGCTCTATTTGCTTCCATGGCAGCTTCACAGCGAGAGAGAGAGAGAGAGAGAGAGAGAGAGAGAGAGAGAGAGAGAGAGAGAGAGAGAGAGAAAAAAAAAAAGAAATGTCCATTTTGCCCTCCTTGTAGGCCTCCATATCGGCTCAAACTCAGCAACTGACGTCATGTTCTGAGCCAAATTCAAATTTTGGACTCCCGTGATGTCATTTGAGAGTATATGGAGTATCGTAATTGATTTTCAAAAAGAGGGACCAATCTGATTTTAGTCCCAAAGTTCAAGGGAGTAAACTGAATTTAATCCATAAATATATATATATATATTTATTTATTTATTTATGTGAGATATATATCTTGATGCGGTTGTGTAGTGAGGTAAAAATAGTTTGTTTTGTGATTATGATCATGCTATGGTTTGTGATTTAATTTTCTGAGGAAATAAATGAGTTGTGAATGAAATATTTATTTTATTGACTTGTCATATATGAGAGTTATGTGTGTCAATTTGTGCTGGGTATTAAGGTATGAAAACAATAATATGAAATTTATTTCTATATTGTTTTTGAGATTCGATTTGAGTTATGAAAACAATATTTTATGGCAATCAATGTTATTGTTTTGATTTGGTTTTAATTGTAAAACCGATTATTGTAAAGAGTACAATTTTGTTATGGCGTCCATTGATGGTTTTGTGACCTGATTTTCGAGGGAAAACAATATACTTTGAGAATGTTGATTCATATTATTTTGAAAGGTACTTGGAGTTGTGGTGAAACATTTTGGGTAACAATATACTTTAAATGTTTTGGTCTTCGTACCAAGAGAATCTTTTATAGAGATTGATGTAACTACAGATCAGGATCAGATCTGGAAGGGAGGTCCATGGGGTTATAATCACGCTTCAATTGCCCTAGCTTACTACGATGGTGTGGCTGACATTGAATCGGTCTCCTTCACCACGTCGTCGTACTAGATCACTTTGCAAGGCATCCCCCCTGCGTTCTGTTCCGAGAGGGTGATGACCATGATCAACTTTACTCTTGGTGATTTTAAGGAAATTGACAAACAGGCTAAGAAG
This sequence comes from Rosa multiflora, assembly GCA_002564525.1. NCBI lineage: Eukaryota > Viridiplantae > Streptophyta > Magnoliopsida > Rosales > Rosaceae > Rosa > Rosa multiflora. The sequence continues at coordinate 111,818 of BDJD01001282.1, forward strand.
GTTGGAAAGCTTCGAATCAGGGTGGAGATTCCGTTTAACTGGCCACTGTCCTTCCAATGATGGTATTGGGTGGAGGATGAAGTAGAGTTTCTCTGCAAGTTTAAGTTTGACAAACTCTTTGGTCGATGCTCGGTTTGTGGTTTGGTTACTCATGTAGGCCTCCCATGCTCGGGGCCTCTTTTGGAGGAGAATGATGAGGCAGAACGCACGGTCCTGGGTGCGACACAGGCGAGTAACTCTACTGCACCAGAGATGCAGCTTGCTGGGCACCTTATCTAGGCCTCGGGCTCGGCTTCGACTAGCACAGTGAATGCAGAAGTTCGGGCTAGGGTTTCTTTGGGAGACAAGGATGTTGTTTTCCGTACTGTGCTTCCCAACTCTATGCCTGAGCGACTGCTCCATAATCCGGCATTGCTGATGCACCAACCTCGGAGTCAAGCTCAGATACGAAAACTACCTGAGATGATGGTTGTACCTGACAGCATCATAGGAAAGAGGAGACTGAGGGAGGATGATACAATCAGTATCTCTGCTAAGAAGCTCAAACTGAGCCTTGCCGTTGGAAAAAGAAATTTGAATATGGAACCAGAACATCTAGGTTGGTATCGGTGCTGCAAACTGAGGAACAGCCCCTCCAGGTGAAGAGAAAGAGGGGGAGACCTACAGGTAGTAAGAACAAATTATCCTGCGGGGAAAAGAAGAAAGCCAAGCAGGAGGACGAGACTAGGGTAAAGAAGCTTCTCCCCAAGCTTGACAAGGCAAGTGGCGGATCAGGCCCCAATTTGAAAGGGAAGGAGCTAGCTCTTTTCTAATTGCAACTTTATTTCCTTCAAGTCTATGTGAAGGTGGTGAAGCTTCTATATGTCTTCTATGACGTTTCTAATAAGTGTTTGTACCACAATTGCGTGCCAGGCAAGTAAGGGTTAGTTGAATATTTCTTCCGTAAAAGGCGAGGTTTGATCACTTTTGTATAGGCTTGCAAATTTGCGAGCGCATCAGAGACTCTAGTAGTTTGCTATTGCTTGGATAGGGTAGTCATTTTATTTTTGTTCTGGCTTTCTTATGTAAGCTATGTAGACTATAGCCTTTTGGCTGTTGATCTATTGATATTCAACTTCTATTAAAAAAAAAAATACAACAATTTTGATTTTAACCTATTGCACAACAATGAGCTCAATTTCAGGCGCAGCACTTAAAATGCGGCGTGGATCACTGAGTGTGCCTGATGCAGAAGTACAAGTGTCGTCATCTGTTCCACTATTTTGACTGAAATTTAGTTGCGGAGATTGCAAATGTTCAAAGGGGCAAGGCGGTGGAGTAATTTCTCTGTGCCCCTCCAACATTTGCACTACATTGCTCATGAGAGGTCTCGCTTCTGGTGAATGCTGAATGCACCACAAAGCTACCAGTAACATCCTCTCAGCTTTTCCCCTATCTCTCTCCTCGATCCCACAGCGCAATAATAGTGCTGCTAAGTTATTTTTCTCAAACATGTTCCATGTCCACTTAGGTAGCCAGTCCCGGGACTCGCTCACATTATCATCGTAGTGTCTTCTTCTTCCAACAATCTCAAAGAGAAGAATACCAAAACTGTAAACATCACATTTGTGAGTCACAGGATAAGGCTTCCACATCTCTGGGGCTGCATATCCAACTGTTCCTCTGACATTGGTTAGGAGCATTTCACTATTCCCTCTATTGCAAAGCTTGGCGAGTCCAAAATCAGCAACCTTGGGATTAAGGTTCTCATCAAGAAGCACGTTTTCGGGTTTAATATCATAGTGAATGATTTTTTGTTCACACTCCTCATGCAAATAAGCCAAACCTTTTGCAGTTTGGACTGCAATTTCATGAAGCTTCTCTAAATCTGCTTCTCCATTGTCACCGAACAATAACTTGTCAAGAGAACCATTCTCCATGTACTCGTAGACAAGCGCTTTCATTTCAGAGGTGAAGCAGAAGCCATAGAGTCTAACCAGATTGACATGGTAAGTTCTTCCCAAGGTTGCAACTTCTGCCATAAACTGCTCTTCAACTATTTTATCTCTATGGTTGTTGGTAAGAACCTTGACAGCCACTTGTACTCCATTTTCAAGAAGCCCTTTATATACTATTCCAAAAGCACCTGAACCTAAAATGTTGGAGTGGCTATAGTCATGTGTGAATTCTGCAATTTGCTTTGCTGAGTAAGTTATAGGCTTCTCTCTTGCCATGTTGCTAAGGAACTCTTTGATTGTCGGAAACTCAGCCTGGGAACCAAAAGCTACTGGAAATTGATCACTTCTTAAGTCCACTTCTACGCTGTTGGAATCGTTGTCGGTATCATTACTACTTATTACCCGGGCATATTTTGCAATAGGATTTCCATAATTTTTCAAGCAGTTAATAATGGCATATACAATGGCTGTAACAGCAATGATCATCACCACAGAAGAAACTGAAACAGGAAAATGGAAAAATAATTGATCAAATATGTTTGTCCAAAAAACATTATCAAATATGTCTCTACTTTTTTGTAACAAAGTCCAGTTTCGAAAAATAATTGAATGAAAACCAAATGCAGCAAAAACGGGCTTCTTCTGATAAATGGACCATAATTTTATTGCAAATAAAATAAAAACTTACCAACAGAAGCAACAACAGCCGTTTTGAATACGGAATTGAAATCTTTGACACTGTTATTGAAGAAGTCATCTTCGGTGCTCATATTTTCTTGTTAAGGATGGTAGATGAACGTTCAAGAAAACGGAAATGCTGAGAAATGAACACAGCGAGGAAATATGAAGAGTCCAAATGAGCTTTTGATTATTTGCGTGAATGAAGTGAATAGCACCCTTAATGCTTCTAACTACTCTTTGCTGGGAAATTTCGTGCCACTCGTTTGCGCTTCTCTGACCAATTCTTGGTGTGGAAATGTCTTCCCACAGATTTAAGCTTTTGAATGCTAAGAGTCCAATTGAGTGCTGCATGGAAACTTCCATCTATTCCCCCTGCTAGCTCTCTTAGATCTCTGTGTTACACTCGATTTTATACGGGCTCAAAACCGACATCGACACCCAAAGTCATAAAGGTACATCAATTTAATTGTGCGAGTTCATCATTTGCTAGTGACAGCTACTGGCCGGCTACTAATGTTGTAGGGAGCTCATCGTTGGATGATTATATGAAGGGTGATGATGCAGTTGACGACATTTCAATCCATTTAGGCGTCCTTCTCCAGTCCCGGTTTTATTTGTGGTGAGACTTTTCCTCTCCAAACTTTAATGGCGGCACGTTTGTTCAAGAATATCTCGTTTTTCATCTATTGGACCATTTCCATGCGACCCTTTCATATGGAGGTGGAATATTACAATGCGTACAAGTTACGACCATGTAATCTTAAAGCTCCAAGACTATTAGGACTACTCTTCTTATCCTATTTTTATAGGTCTACGGTGACTTTCGGATCACCTATAAATATAATGTGAAAACACTTGTCTCCAATGTCATTGCTCAGCGGTAGCAGGCGGTGAGGAGGTAACTAATGCCTAAGAGTTTAGGCGGATACCTAGGCAGAATGGCAGATGTTCATCTTAATTTAATTTTATTATATAACATATATATATAGATAAGTGCAATTAAAATAAAAAATTATAATTGATTGAAAATATAGTAAAAGAATTAAGGATATAATGAGTAATGTTTAAGTAAATTCAAATTGTGTCTGGCCCAAACTCTAGATTACTTGACCTAGTAGTAATAGGGTTTTTAATTAGAGATAATCTCGGAGAATATCTTAGAGATATCCATTCATTGTATGATTACATTTTCTTGGACAATTCAAATTATATGCATTGTAATCTTCTATATAAAGAGGCTCCTATTATTAATGAGAACACAACAATTCTCTCTCAAATATCGTTTCCCTAAAACACGTTATCAGCACGAAGCCCTAACCCTGAAACCCTAAATTCGTAGCCTTCAAATCCTAGCAACCACCGCCTCATATATCGAAGCCCTCAATACTAGGATTCTAGAACCAGCGTCGGAACCACCAGAACCGGCCAGAAAACCACCCAACCGGCCACCGGAAGTATCGAACCAGTCCCCCCAAGAAGAAAAAAAGAGATCCCTGCACCGGTTCACCATCTTCCGGACCTCTAACTGCTACCAAATTTTGCCACCAGCAGCGCCTCGATTCCAGGATCCAGGAACCGGAAACAGAACTCGAAAAAATGGTCTAAAAGTTGCTGAACTGGCCTGCGGAAAAACCGGCAGAAGAAAGAAAAAAAAAGGAAACGAATGCAGCCCAGAAGCCCAAGCCCAGAGGCCCACTGCCACGTCATCATTGGACCACTGCCACGTCATCAGGGGACCCGTTGTCACTTCAGCAACCGGACCCCACTGCCATGTCAGCAACCGGACCTTACCACCACGTCAGCAACCGGACCTCACCGCCACGTCAGCAATCAGACCCCACCGCCACGTCAGCAATCAGACCCCACTGCCACGTCAGCACGAACCCCACTGTAACGTCAGCAGCGGTCAACGCCGGTTGACAATTTCTGGTCAACTTTTCTGTGACTTTTCCGGTCAAATTTTCCGACGACCTATTTCGAGGTATTTTTTTCTAAAAGTTCCCTTTTTTTTTAAGAGTTTTTAATTCAATTTCTCTTCTTTTTCTCAGGGACTTGCAACATCCCTTCTTCTACCCCCCTTTCTTCATCATAGGGGAGACCTAATTAAGCCGAACTGTGGGGGTTCGTGCTCACTACAAGTTTGGAGCTTGTTGAGATCTCCAAACTTAGAGTTTGTAGAGAATTTATGATCGACCACTTACGTCATTGTTTCGATCTAATCCAATACCTCTTGGAATTGAATTTCTTGGAAGTGATTAAGCTAAGAAAATCCTAATTTCTTGGAAGCGATTACGCTAAGAAATTTTATATGTTTCCGTGGTAGCTTTTTCCGCTCCGAAACTAACCCTTTTTCTTGTTCTCTTTCAGGATGAGTAACCTGAACAAATTGGACTTTGCTCCATTGGGAACAACTAGCTCTGGATATCACAAGTGGGTTGGTGATGTTCGCCAACATCTTAAGGCTGATGGAATCCTGGATATGATTCTCGAGCCTAGCCAGGATGTGCTAACTGTTGAGCAAGCTCAAGCTTTGGAAGCAAATAGAGCAGCCTTAGAGCCAAATAAGGCAAAAGTTATCATCCTAATGACTCGTCATATGGATGATTCGCTCCAGTACGAGTGTATGAATGAAGAAGACCCCAGAAGATTGTGGGTCTCACTCGAAGAAAGATTTGGCAAAGTCCATGACTACCTGCTTCCTGACCTAGAAGTGAGATGGCATAGCCTCCACTTCTGTGATTTCAAGTCAGTTCTTGACTACAACTCGAAAGAACTTCGCATTAAATCCTTAATGGAATTCTGTGGTAAAGAGATCACAAATGCGATGTTGATTGAGAAGACTCTCTCTACCTTCCCCGTCTCTGCATTGATGGTTGCTAAGAACTATCGAATCGATGTTACTGCAGGACGGATCACAAGGTTTCATGAGCTTATTGGAGCTATGAATATCGCTGAAAGGCATGACAACATCCTTGTGAAGAACTATAATTTGAGATCCATAGAAATAGAGCTTATTCCGGAATCCAATTATAGTCGCGCCCCTAAGAGAGGGCGCCAAGAGCGAAACCCTAATCTTAGGGATACTTGGGAAGGTAACCGCCAAAATAGGTGAACACGGAACCAAAGAGGTCAACATGAAAAGAGAGAGGGAGGCAATGCCTTTGGCTATGTTGGTGGCGCCACCAACACTAGGAGCCATCTAAATGACGCTTTCAAAGCGCCTCAATCAATGGTGTCTGAGTGAAGAGATGTATGTTCTCAATGTGGAGTATCCGGTCATTGGGAACACATTTGTAGAGCTCGTGAAGAAATTGTCACCGCCTACAAAGCATATTGTGAAGCAAGAGAAGCTCACTATGTGGAACAAGATGATCTAGAGTGAAGGGTTGAAGACTACAGATCTGGCTAGGATCAATAGATCGCCAATTCTGTTTCAGTCTTTATTTTTCCAAGAGATGTAATAGACAATTACCATATACTTTGTAGTAAATGCCATTGGTTTAGTTTTTCTTCACATAGGCTCTCCAAAATAAGTATGATGTCTAGGAAGGTTTTGAGATAAGTGGTACTTAAGCGAGCTTTGCTCCACCAACATCTCTCTACTCACCTGGTCATATTTATTTTGGAGTTACCGAAAGAAGTTAAACGACTACCTTTGTTTTGCATTAGCAAGCATTTGGATAAGATTCTCCTAATGGTTAAGAAAAAATGATGTACTCTGTTGGCTTATGAATAAAATTTCGAGTTCTTTTCATTATGATTCCATTTTGATTTTGAGCATATTACTTTTGTGACTACGATGGCTAGGCCATCAGGATAAATTCAAGGACATGGAATAGCCCAAGTTCCCCCTGCCAAATGGCACCTTGATTACTGTCACAGAAACTCTCTACGCTCCTAGGGCAAATCGCACCTATGAATAGCCAACGGATTCCATGCGCAAACGCATGTACAAAACGGAAATGAGTTCCTTTGCAATACCTCTAGTGATTGCGAACAAAGGCGCATCTTAAAGAAGTTTATGTGTCCCTCTAGTGGACTCTATGTCACTATTCGAGCTATTAAATCCAACAAAGTTATAAGAGAAGATCTCTTAGATTTAGACTCATATGACTTTGTCACGATATGATAGGTCATCCTAATCATGATATGACGATCCGTCTACTAAAGACTTCACATGGACATCCTTTCTCTCGAGCGAAACGAGGCATGAATCAAAAGTTGATTCCTGGACTAAGTGTGACCTCCGCCTCTGCCTCCAGAGCCGCCGCCGTCCACCACTAGCCTAGGGCTAACATAGTCTTTATCCATGATGCCATGGATAGCGTACATCATGGTGATGACGCCGCAAGTGATGTTGCAATCACCAACTTTGCTTCAAGTAGCGTTTCAGACCCTTAGGCCCAACGAAAATCCTCATTGGTTGATTCTAAGGCCTCTCGCTCGTTTTACAAAGCCCATTCCTTAGGAAAATTAGGATTGAGACCGTCTTATGGAAAGGATATGAAAATACTAAGGATATGAAAATACTCATTCTGTTCTTACATAGAATCCGCGTAGGGATTCTGTGGACTAGTTCAATCAACTTGCGGACGTTTAAATATCTCATGATGTTGGTTGACAAGCAAACACGCTGGTCACGTGTTGTGCCATTATCCACTTGTAAATGCTGCTTATACTACACTCCTAGCACATACCATATAACAACGGGCTCACTCCCCGGATCTTCCTATTCAGTCAATTGGACTTGACAATGCTAGAGAGTTTACATCGAAGACTTTTGATGGTTATTGCAATGGGACTGATGTTGGACATCATATTCCCATGTACACACCCAAATGGTCTCGCGGAAACGACTACGATGGTCGTCAGGACATTGGTAATGCGCACCAATCTCCTTATATCCACTTGGGGTGATGCAATATCGCATGCAGCTATGCTATTTCGTCTATGACCTACCGCCACTCAATGTATCTCTGCGTTACAGCTAGTGACTAGGTACAAATATTTTGTACTTACGCAAATTTGAGTGTGTCATTTATGTGCCAATTGCGCCGCCACAACTGTCTATGATGGGTCCTTACAGACGAATGGGCAACTGCGCTGGATTTGAGATTCCAACAATCATCCTTCACTTAATGCCCTTACTAGGCGATCTCTTTACCGCTAGATTTGTGGATGTCATTTTGATGAGACGGTCTTCCCGTCGTTAGGGGGAGATAAGAACACGAATGTTCAACAGAAACAGCAGAAATTGTCGTTGTCTGTCCCCACTATGTCTCATCTCGATCCCCGTTAAAGTGACAAGATGACATAAATATGCTACAAACATGCCTGCAAGGATGGACGTCCCTACGAGAGGATGTAGCACCACCCTACACAGAGGTAGGCATGGCGCTAACACCAAAGAAAGTGGCACTCTGGTATTACAGGTCATGGCCCCAGCTAGGATGCGTGGGAGGCCCGTGTATTCGAATGATACTTTGGCACATTCCAATCCTTTGATCATCAAGACTCAAAATCCGTCTCATGAGAATCTTCTGGATTAAGGTTACTGTTGGGGAACGCCTCAACATCAGAACATATTCCTGAGAATATAGAGCTCTTTGAAAATTACACTAGTGTATATGAGACGTGAGATAGAAACTTCATCATAATTGATGATGTAGTTGCACATTTTGTTATGCATGAGTTTGTTGAGTCCGACCACGCTCTGTTGATGAATGAATGCCAACGTAGAGAAATTTGGCCTAAATGGAAAGATGCGATCCAGGTTAAGTTGGATTCTCTAATGAAGAGGAAGGTTTTTGAGCTAGTGATGCCAACACCTTTTAACATAAAACCTATTAACTAATGGGTCTTCATTAGAAAGCGTGATGAGAAAAAGATATGGCAATGTCGCCTTATGGCTCAAGGCTTTTCACAAAACGCTCTGGAATCAACTACGTTGAGACATATTCTCTCGTAATGAATGTCATTGCACTCCACTACCCTGTCAGTTTGATAGTTTCCGAATAACTGAACATGCAGGTTACAAAAGTGGTCACTAATATCTATATAGGGATCTAGATATGGAATATACATTAAGTTTCATGGTGAACTTCATTTATCCAAGTCAAGTGGCTCTAGACCACGGAGTTTACAACAAGGTTGAAACGCTCACTAAAGTGACTACTTGATTGGGAAGGGATATGTCCATGCGTTTCCATAACAAGTTTCGGATTCTATCGTGGTTCATGTTAGACATGATCTTCATTAGAAGCCCTTAAAGAGTTAAGGGAAACCGCTGAACACTTGAAATCTGAGTTTGAGATTAACGATTTTGGGAGAACACGATTATGTCTCGGTTTGGAACTTGAGCATCGTGTTGATAGATGCTTAGGCATTTTGACAATGTCAAACCTTCAAGCACCCCCATGATCGTCCGTAATCTTGATCCTGAAAATGATCCTCTTCATCTTAAGGATGATGACGAAGATGTGCTAGAGGCAGAAGTGCCTTACTTAAGTACAATAGGTGCATTATTGTACTTAGCTCAATGCACAAAACTGGACATCTCATTTGTAGTGAACATGTTAGCTAGATATTGCTTTGTGCCAACGCGACGCCATTGGATTGGTGTAAAAGATATCTTTCGGTATTTGAGATGTATGATTGATATGGGCTTGTTCTATCCCTACAGAGAGATGGTGTATTTAGACCCATCACACACCAGGAACACTGCCAACACTGGCCTGCGTCCACTATTCCCATCCCAAAACGACATGTGTTTTGGAAGGTTTTGCTGATATTGAGTATATCTCTGACCCACACAAAGGTCATTCCCAAATTGGTTAAGTGTTCACCATGGGTAAAGTTTGGAGGTCTACAGAACAGACCGTAGTCACTATATCTTCTAACAATGCAAAGATTATTGCTCTTCACGAAGTAGTTCGTGAATGTTTATGGATTAGATCCATAATTACGCATGTTCAGACACTTGTGATTTGAAATCTACCACAGATGAGCCTACAAGCATTTAGGATAATGCTGCTTGTTTTGAACAAATGAAGCAAGGCTACATCAAAAGTGACAACACCAAGGATAATCAGTAAACAACAGACTCTCCTCAAAATCAAAGTGAACCAGGTTCGATATAAGGATAGTGTGGCAGACTTGCTCACTAAGTCATTGCCTAAATTCCACTTTCGAAAAACATGTTGGTTGCATCGTTTGCGATAGTTATCGGAACTCCCATGACCGTAGTCATTAAGGGGAGATGCAGACATCAAGGGGAGATGTCTACATGTATGGTCTCAAAACGTGAAGGGTGTGTTGTGCTCTTTTTCCCCTTCGACCGAGGTTATTTTTGTCCCACTGGCAAGGTTTTTAAAGAGGCAACGAGAGAAGCACAGCGTTTGGGCAACACAAGGGTGAGTGTTTAGGTAAATCCAAATTGTGTATGACCTAGTGGTAATAGGGTTTTTAATTAGAGATAATCTCGAAGAATATCTTAAAGATATCCATTCATTGTATGATTTTCTTTGTACAATTCAGATTTTATGCATTGTAATCCTCTATATAAAGAGGCCCCTATTATCAATGAGAACACAACAATTCTCTCTCAAATATCGTTTCCCTAAAACAAGTACTTAATTAATTTCAAATTTCTCTCTTTGATCGAGTTTCAGAGATGCGCAGTCCCAAATGATGAGCTCAATGGCCAAGTAGCATGAAACCCCTTCCTTCCCTCTCTTCCGCGAAAACCATTCACCCCATCTTCTTCATCTTCAACCTCTATATATCCCTCTCTAGTTCACTTTTTCAGACCCGAAAGCTCATATCTAGAACGGTAGACGAAGATTTGTTTTATTTGTCATGGAGGGTCAAGAAGAAGCCGCGGCCAATAGGAAGAGAGGCGAGAACGACAAGCTGTACAAAGGGATATGGATGGCCGAGATTCGCGAGCCAAACAAGCACTCTCGGAGACTTTGGTGACGGCTGCCCCATAAGAAGAAGATATGTTTTAACTGTTAACGTTGACCATCAATACACATTTACGAACAATATTTTTTAAGTTCACTCTTATGGTGAATGAGCATATTCACCCTCTATTGCGATTAATGCATTTTAACTTTATAATTTTTAATCTAATCATTCATGTTGCATAACATCATACAAACATTAGCTCTGTAAAAAATCAATCAAATTGAATATCTTTTAGTTATTCATTTCTATGAATTACATGAACGGTTCATCATATTAGTAGTAAATGTTATTAGAACTATCTATTTGTTTGATTCAATTAGATAATTAAATGATTTTTTTATTCGATTAATTTTTTTTAGGGGAAATGATCATTTACCCAATTTCAGCTTAAAAATTGCTCACTTGCTCCACCAAGAGTTTAAAAACCTCATTTACCCAAAACACTCTAAGGGATTATTTCCCCTTTACCCAATTAATTCTTTTTTATTTATTTTTATTTATTTTTGGGACTTTTTTGCCCTCTCCTTCTTTCTCACTTAGAGGGAGAAATCATCCTCCACCTTGCCGGACTTCGGTGACCAGCGGCCGACCGCCGACTCCGGTGACCGGACTCCGGTGACTAGTGGTCGGCCTCGGACTCCGGTGACCGGAATCCGGTGACCGGTGACCGGAGACAGGAATCCGACGACCGGAGAATACCCAGTAACCATATTATTGCCCCCCAGTAATCATATTATTGCCCCCCAAAAAACATATTATTGCCTCCTAAATATCATATTATTGCCTCCAATAATCGTGTTATTGTCGTCTAGTGAATTGTATGAACTCCCAAAACCAAAATGAATACATTACAGGCACAATTGATCAATTTATAATCATATTATTGGCTCCCAATAATCATATTAGTGCCTCCCAATAATCATATTATTGCCCCTCAATACAAAGTCCAATGTCACTACTGCCTCCCAATAGACCACCAAAAATGCACCATTTTGTAGGATTCACAGATAATTTGACTTTAATACACAGAAAACAACAGGTAACTTATCAAAACACCACACTGTAGTGATCCCTGTCCCTCGTATCATAGTCTATTGGGGGCCAATAATGTGTCTACTGCCCCCCAGTAGACCATCAAACAAACCCCACAGTTACATTGCAATCTCAGGATACCAAAAAGAAAAAAAAACCAGAATGAAAAAAAAAGCCACATCAACGAGAAAATCGTGTTTGATGATATGGACTGTGGTGGCTCCAAAGTAGACGACATCAAAACGGCGTCGGATACCCGCTACGCCTTGGACGCAGCCCATCTAACTTATTTCCAGTCGCTCAAGCAAATCGGCGACGCGCTTTGCAAGTTCGTTGACGAGGACCTAGTCATCGGCGGCGTCGGCGAGTCATATTCGCTACCGGATTCTCCAGTTCTGACATTGCCCTCCGTCGAAGGAAGCCCGGGAAAGGAAAGCCCCAAGGGAAAAGCTCCTCGTCGTCTTCGATTTCACTCTCGCATAGTCACCAGAATGGTGAGTGTGAGTTGCTCGATGGGGATGTTCCTCGATCGCCAGAAAGAGATGAGAGAGAGAGAGAGAGACAGAGACGTGGAGGGGGAGGGGAGAGAGAGAGAGAGATCGGTCTGCAGAGAGATAGAGGAGAGAGAGTGAAGCTGTAATTTTTTAATAAATTGAAGGATTAAATTGTCATTTAATATTGAATTGGGTAAAGGGGGTTAAAAAACTCTTAGTGGAGTAAGTGGGCAATGTTCATGCTGAAATTGGGTAAGTGGTCACGGCCCCTTTTTTTTACAGATATGATCTTTAAATGCTAATTTAAGATGTAGATCGTTAGATGATGAATTTATTAAATAAAAATATATTAATTGACAATAGAAGTAAATATGCTCGTTCACTGAAAGAATAAACCCGAAAATTGTCCATATTTTAACAGACGTGTCTTGTTCACGCGCGTCTGTATACCGACAGTGCATAGAATTCGTTTTCAAGAGTCGAGACCAATATTGTATTATTGTTAAAGCGCAAAAGCTGAGCTAGCAGAACCACGTTTTTAAAAGATGGTGACTATTCTTAATTTTTTACAGATGGTGCCACCCACGTGAATAGTACCAAGTTTTTCAAAGATGGTTCCTCCGACATGAATATACTATTCTTAATTTTTTAGTGGCTCAGGGACGCAGAAAAAGCAAATGAAAAACTCTTCCAACATTTCGGAACCACGCACCTCGAAACGGAAGTCAACTTGTATTGATCATGCAAAGCGAAGAGGGAAATGAAGCAGCAGACGGTTCTTCTTCAGCTCCAAAGCAAAGCTCAATGGACTCTCCCAACAGATTGCCAGCTGAAATTTCCAATGAGACTCAAACTACCAGAAAGTCATTCAATCGGTCACTTATCTCCAAACCCAAGTCCAGAAAGTCGTTCAACAGGTCAGTTCTCTCCAAGCCCAAG
>BDJD01001283.1:0-40426 GCA_002564525.1 Rosa multiflora
AATCTTGATTGGCTCTAAATGATGCTCAATATTTTTCCTTTCTTTTGCAAGAAGTGTGGTCCTTAGAGCATTGTAGCCTGGAAGGGTAGAAGCACGAATGCAGGAGTTCCGATAGTGTGGATTTCTAGCTAGGTTGAAAGATAAGCCACCGGTGTAGTACATCCTTGCAACCTCACTATCGCATTGCTCCCTAGCTGAGTTTTGGAAGGCCTTTTCAACTGAACTAACAGTTGTTTTCCTCTTCTTTCCACCATCACTTGCTGTTTGTGCTTGTTTATAGGCACCATAACTCATCCCATAGCTACTTGTGGCGGAACTCCCCCCTTGATGTCCTGATGATGGTAGAGGAACTTGTCTAGGAGCTACATTCATTAGTCTCTCCTTGCATTCTCTCACCAAATTGGACATTTGAGTAAATGCATGAGGAGTAACCTTGCTGCAAATTGCCACCCCCGCTGTTCCTTCTTTCAACAAATGGCCACGAACTCTAGTATAAGACCCGTTGTAGTGCAATTTGCAAAAATTGCACTGCCACCTCCAACTTCCTCCACCCGACATTTTTTCTTTCTTCTTCACAAATTTCCACAATGGTGCTTTATCATCTATGGTCTCATTTTCAGGATCAGCAGATCCACTACTAGCACCGACGTTAACAGACCCAGCACTAGAACTAATAGGAGGTGTTCCTCCACTGCTCATGGTTCCTAAAAAATACACAATTTAATTGACAAATTCACAATTCACAAATTACACATGAGTGAATTCACAAATTCACAATACACGACTATCACAATCCACATGTCAATAGTGTCAAATTGTCTTGCTCATGGTTCCTAAAAAATACACAATTTAATTGACAAATTCACAATTCACAAATTACACATGAGTGAATTCACAATACACGACTATCACAATCCACATGTCAATAGTGTCAAATTGTCAACCAACAATTATACTGTATTCTAATCCCCATTCTCAGCCAAAACAATAAAGCAATATTGCTTTTAAATAGATCGATTGAGAAAAGCAAAGAGGATAAGAAATTAAGAGCAGAACGACCGAACTGGGCAGAAAAGATTGAACTGGGTCGAAAAGAAAAGATTGAACGTACCCGAAGCGGCTAGAAGAAGAGAAGAGGAACGACCGACCCGAGCAGAAGAACGACCGACCGAACTGGGTCTGGGTCTCCTCCTAGAAGAAGAGGAACTACTGACCGAACTAGGTCTGGGTCTCGTCCGAATAGAAGAGGAAGGTCCGTCCGAACTGGGTCTGGGTCTCCTCCGAGCAGAAGGGTCATTCCTGACCGAACTGGGTCTGGGTCTCCTCCGAGCAGAAGAGGAACGACCGAATTGCAATTATCTGAGAGACGCGACCTCTCTCTCGACTAGGTCTGTTGTTGTTGTTTTTTTTTTTTTTTTTTTCAATTTTTGCAAGTAAAAAGTCAGTATTACCCCCACGTTTCCTATTTATTTACATTTTGGAGTTTCCACATTGGATACGGATGTTTCCAAATTCGGATACGCGTTTTCGAGCGTTTTTGAACATTTCCGACCCGTTTCCGGTTCCGAAACGGGAAACGCGGGCATTTTCGCGTTTCATTGCATCATAGAGTGTGACCAATAAATTTAATATCAACCTTCCAAGATGAAATTGTTCAATTTAACCAATATCATCTACAACAATTTTTGCAAGTAAAAAGTCGGTATTACCCCCACGTTTCCTATTTATTTACATTTTGGAGGTTCCACATTGGATACGGACGTTTCCAAATTCAGATACGCGTTTTCGAGCGTTTTCGAACATTTCCGACCCGTTTCAGGTTCCGAAACGGGAAATGCAGGCATTTTCGCGTTTCATTGCATCATAGAGTGTGACCAATAAATTTAATATCAACCTTCCAAGATGAAATTGTTCAATTTAACCAATATCATCTACAATGTAGCTAAATATAAGAAGGAACATGTATGAATTTGGCAGTAAGATAGTCAATAAAGGAAAGGATTACTTTATAGTGGTCGTAGAACTCTCAGAAATAGCAGGTTGTGAGAGCGAAATACTGCAACAGTGATCAGAAATCTAATCAACAAGAAACAGAAAGAAACTTACAGTTTCAATGAGGTAGTCGAGATTGACCGAAGTTAAACGAAGCAGATAATTGCAGCAAAATCTCCGAATCGTAGTCATCTTTCTTGATTTGGCCAGCAAAATGGCGCTAAATTGGGATCGGTTTGGGCGTTTGGTTCTTCTTCTTTTTCTTCCGAGTCTACAATGTCGCCGAGGAAGGAATGTTCTTCTAAGGCTTTGTCCTCTTCCTGTAGCTCTGCATCGTCGAGATCCACATAGTGAGGGTGAAGGTCTTCCAAAGCTGGGAGAGAAACGAAGGGTAGGGCTTCACATAGAGAGAGAGAGAGAGAGAGAGAGGCGCTTCTCGTAGAACTAGCTTGTCCACCTAGCAAAATGGCGCTAAATTGGGATCGGTTTGGGCATTTGGTTCTTCTTCTTTTTCTTCCGAGTCTACAACGTCGCCGAGGAAGGAATGTTCTTCTAAGGCTTTGTCCTCTTCCTGTAGCTCTGCATCGTCGAGATCCACATAGTGAGGGTGAAGGTCTTCCATAGCTGGGAGAGAAACGAAGGGTAGGGCTTCACATAGAGAGAGAGAGAGAGGTATTCTTGCGCTTCTCGTAGAACTAGCTTGTCCACCAAGTTTCGGAGCACCTTCGCCGGAATTAGAGTAAGACGTCGGCCATGTGGAGCAATTTACAACTCCTCCAGTCGTAATCAGAATTCGCCGATTGAGAGAGAGAAAACAGCTTCGAGTATCAAATTCATTTTCGGATCTTCTCCTGCTTTAACGGAATTAGAGTAAGACGTCGGCCATGTGGAGCAATTTACAGCTCCTCTAGTCGTAATCAGAATTCGCCGATTGAGAGAGAGAAAACAGCTTCGAGTATCAAATTCATTTTCGGATCTTCTCCTGCTTTAATCGGAACATGTCTCTTAGGGTTTCGTCGGAAACTTGAAGGCTCAGGAGGGGAATTAGATCTGCAGAGACTAGAAAATGAAAATCGAAAAATGAGAAACAGAGTAAGACGTCGGCCATGTGGAGCAATTTACAACTCCTCCAGTCGTAATCAGAATTCGCCGATTGAGAGAGAGAAAACAGCTTCGAGTATCAAATTCATTTTCGGATCTTCTCCTGCTTTAATCGGAACATGTCTCTTAATGTTTCGTCGGAAACTTGAAGGCTCCGCAGGGTAATTAGATCTACAGAGATTGGAAAATGAAAATCGAAAACTGAGAAAATGTCACACAAATTGACTGCTGCGGAGAAAAGAGCCGGCCACATGAGAGGGAGAGAGAGAGACAGCAATCGGTGGCAGCTTTGGTAATTAAGTTTAACTTTAGTGACAGGCTGTTAAAAGGTGACCTTAATTATCATGAAGATATTTGTGGTATCTGAATTATAATAAAACACTTTAAAATGACATCTTTTATCATTGTCCCTTAATTATTTGCATTAGAAAAAGTGGTCCACTAACAAAAATCAAAAGGTATGAGATCAGGGCTGACTAACATAACATAGATGCATATATGGATATGGTGTGAAAATTATACGGTGGGTTGCTTTCACACCATAAAAATATTATATCGAACTAATTATAGTAATGATCGCAAATCGCTTCATATAGTTTGTTGTGTTATGTATTAGTGTTCAGCACAATGTGTTTAACAAGTAACTGTGACTTCGTGTGAAATATTGTTGGATTACAAGCAGACAGTTTATAGTATCAGAACATATTCTTTGAGATTATGACTTGTAAATAGTGAGAAGATTTTAAAACCCCCATAATTACAGCCGATCACATTTTGATCGAAGTGGGACCCACGGAAGATCAAAGGCCCAAAATCAACGTTCGTCCACGGTGTGAGCTCAGCAGCTTCACACGAGAATATATTTGGTCAACGAAGTGTGCGCGACTCTCTCACTATATATAACTGCTCTGCTGTGAAGGAGTTTTCCCGCGCCAACCTCCCCTCTCTCTCTCTCTCTCTAATCCTCCGACGGCCGGTCACCTGTAAATAACCAACTCCTCCCTCTTTTTCCACTCTCTCTCTCTCTCTCTCTCTCTCTCTCTCTCTCTCTCTCTAGATCTCTCTCGATCTTCAACACATGAATGCAGTGTTGAATCCTTCTCTCCTTGATTAGTTAATTTTCTCCATCTCTAGGGCTATTTACTAGCGAATGAACAGCGTTTTTATTTTTTGGTGGATTTGAATTGGAACCTGAAGATAATTGGAGTTTGAAATTCTGCAGGATGGAGATGAGCGGAACGGAACCGAGCGGCGGAGGCGAGGGACTGAAGAGGCGGTGGTGTTCGTGCGGAAAGAACGATTTTCTCCCGGAGGAGTCGTTCGAGAGCTGGGGCAATTACGCCAATGCGCTCCGGTCGACTCCGGCGAGGTTCAAGGACAGGTTCTTCACGCGGTCCGCCTACAGCACCGAGCTGGTGGAGGTGAAGGCGCGGAGCCAGCACGAGATGAAGAAGACGCTTGACTGGTGGGACCTCATCTGGTTCGGGCTCGGAGCTGTCATCGGCGCTGGAATCTTCGTCCTCACTGGATTCGAGGCCAAGAGACACGCCGGACCCGCCGTCGTCATGTCCTACGTCGTCTCCGGCGTCTCCGCCTTGCTCTCTGTTTTCTGTTACACAGAGTTCGCCGTCGAGATTCCTGTTGCAGGTAACACTAATAAGCATTATTTTTTTTTCCTTTTCTTTTTTATAATAAATATTTGTGTTTTCTAATTTCTTTTATTAGATTTTGTCTGCATATTATCTTCTTTTTTTCGATGAAAATAGGTCAGCCCATTATATATATTCAGCAAGCAGTACAATAACGAAACACTCATATAGGGTAAACAGAAAGAATCGTTCCTTAGGGAACCCTAAACACCTATTCTAAAACAAGAATAAGACCCAGGACACCCCCAGTACACCCACCTTTTAGGAAATCAACTTATTTTTATCCCAAACAAAGATCAAAATCCTCCGAAGCAAATAGTAAAATGAATCCTCAGATAATATGATCTTTGCGACTTGATAAATAACTAAAAACTAGGAATGAAAGATGACAGATCACCTTCCATCCCTTCCAAAAATATGCAAACCCAGCAGGCCTTTGCCTAGCCCCAAACTAGAGCCCAGCAAGCCCATGCAGAAGAAAGCCTAGACTTCCCAACAATTATGCCATCGCCGCCGCCTTCTTGGAAGCTGCTGCCATCTCCACATAAACTGCCACCCCCATAGAGACCACCACTGCACAAGATCCCTTGGAAACTCTGACCACCTCCGTCGTAATCACCAACAAGGTCAGATTGGCTAATCGAATCTGATACCCAGCAACTCAGGCCCCCAAATGAGCAGACTCCATCCACCACCACCACCAAAAGATCTATGCGATCCCAAGCAAACCAACCTGACCAATCACCACCGCAAAATTAAGGCCAAACACCGGTACCCGCCCTTGCTGGATATTCTCCACAGAGAACCCACATCATTGACATACCGTTTCAATCTCATATCAGTGTCATAGCCACCATCACCACAGCCAGCGACGACGATGAGAAGAATGAGGCAGCAGCCTAAGAGCAAGAAGCCCCGTCGAGTTATCCCGCCAGCCCCACCAAGAATTAGACTAGAGAAAGGAGAGAGGACCCTAGTCTCAGTCAAAAGCACAAGACTGCCACTCCGTGAAAGAAGACGCCGTTGAGAAACCTCCCTTATGGGAGTCAGAGAAGAGAGCATATTTTTTGACAAATACCTAATGCACCGGATTCTGCATATTATCTTCTTAATTCAACCGGCATCTTAGATGTTGATAAATGATTTTGACGGCAAGATTAGAAAATGGACCTTGATATTGATTTTGTAATTGAGAAGATTTTTTTTTTTTTTTTTTCCAGAAAATTGTGTTTGAGTTTTCGTAACTATCATTTCCGATTTACTGCGGCTGGGAGAGACTTTGGTCAATTCCAAAACAGCCAAACAAAATGGTTTTGGTGTAAGAGAAATTAAGAACATTTTGGGCCTTTAGTGAATTTTACTTGGGTAGAAATATAAAAGTTATGAATGATTTTGCTGGATCAAAACAATTACTCGGTCATATGAGCACAAAGGGATAATTTTGATTGGGTTTGAACTCTTTCTAAAGTAGCCAAAGAAGGTGATATAACGAAATATTAAACACCGCTCATTCTCTATGTCATTTAAGAAAATTTGTGTATTAGGGTTGTGAAGTTTGACTTAGTTTTAAAGTCTAGGGAATGATTTTGGTAAAGATCCAACATCAGCTGCGCGCTCATATTGCAGAATCTTCATGAATATAATGCATTATGTTCACATAGATGCAATAATCAAATGTTTCTTTCCTAAAGAATTATTCCCAAATTCAAAGCATGTTCTAGTTTGACTAAATTGAGCTATCACTTTCTACATATAGAATTGTGGAATAATTTTAGGTGAAGATGTAACACACATCTAATGCTTATTGTATACGTTGCGGAATCTTTTTGAATATTCCAAAACATTATTATAGTCATGATCCAAAAGTCTAAAGCATGGCCTCTTATATAAATGTACACCATCTTTTCCAGTAGACTTTTTTATATATAAGAAGACACCGATGCTGACTGGTAATAAGGGAGGCTCGATCATTACGCTACAAATTATTGTCAAACGCTTTGATAGATCGATTTATGGATTTGTTCATTAATTTGTTGATGTTTTTTGCTGACTTCTTGTCTACTTAAAAAAGTCAATAGCGTCCCGCACACAGCCTCATCTTGAAGATGTGTGGATCCCACCTAGGACGCCTTATACAAAATACAATATCTTACGTTGAAAATCAAGTAATAGAGAAAGTCTCGATCGGTTATGCAAGTTATTTATCCATAATTTGATCTTTTTCACCTTTTATATTTGCTTTTTATCGGATCAAATAATGAAAACTAACATTTCTCTCCGCATACTCTGCATGTGTAAGTTTTTTTCTTTTCAGAAAAAAATAATAATAATGGATGAAAACAGTTATTGCAGAGAGAGGCTAGTGGGAGTGAAAAGTGGAATTTATGGGATTTATTTTGTTTATTTTTATTAATAAAAATATAATTTGCAATTGTCATAGTGGTCATTGTGATTTAATTAATTCTCAAAGTATTTTAATATTTTAGGGTCATTTCTGTCAAACATTTTGATTTTGACTAACAAAACCTCTTTTCTTAATAATAACTAGAAAATGTCCACACACCCGATGGGTGTGAGAGTAGTGGGGAGTTATAATTCTGAGAGTGGAGAGTTTGAAATAGTTATTTTCTTTTATTTTGTTTTTTTTATTGTTTTATTTTACTTTTTACATTTTTATCCCTAATGTTAAAATGTAATCCATGATATTTTAATATTTGAGGGTTATAAAGGTAAAAAAAATCAGTTTTGGCTAACAACACCTCTTCTCTTAATAATAGTATAGATATAGATTTGAAGTATGACATACGATGATAGAGTTTGTGGTAATATTATGTGCTTATTACCGTCATATCGGTCATACGTGATTGGTTTTCCGTTACTGGTAGACAAAAGAAAATCTGAGTTCTAGTTTATGAGATGATATATGGTTCTAGATTTTTGTGACTTGATCACATGCCAAATGCATTGCAGGTCAAGTAAATTAATGTCACATGTGGAGTTTGTTTTTTATTTTAATCCGGTTATTGCTTGTTATGTTACTACTACTGTTCCTGGTTCTAGTGTCATAGAGTTTCTCGTTAATCACATATTGATCTGGTTAATTTCTCAGGCGGCTCATTTGCCTACCTAAGAGTGGAGCTTGGGGACTTCGTGGCCTACATTGCAGCAGGCAACATCCTTCTCGAATATGTCATAGGCGGGGCGGCCGTTGCACGTTCGTGGACCTCCTACTTCACCTCCCTATGCAACCAGGACGATTCCAATGCTTTCCGAATCACTGTCCACGGTTGGTCGGAGGACTACAAGTACCTGGACCCCATTGCCATTGGGGTTATCATCTTTATCTGCATACTCGCCGTCTTGAGCACAAAGGGCTCCTCGCACCTCAACTGCGTCGCCTCCATAGTCCACGTCATCGTCATTCTCTTCATCATCATAGCAGGTCTCCTAGCAGGTCTCACCAAAGCAGATACTGACAACTACAAGGAGTTTGCCCCAAATGGTGCTCGCGGCATCTTCCAAGCCTCGGCAGTTCTCTTCTTTGCATACGTTGGATTTGACGCCGTTTCAACCATGGCCGAAGAGACCAAGAATCCTGCTCGAGACATCCCAATAGGGCTGGTTGGGTCCATGGTGATCACCACCACTCTTTATTGCTTGCTAGCCGTGACACTCTGTCTTATGGTACCGTATCATGTAATTGATGAGAACGCTCCATTTTCAAAAGCGTTTGAGACAGTTGGTATGGATTGGGCCAAGTATGTGGTTGCAGCTGGAGCTTTAAAAGGCATGACTAGTGTTTTGCTCGTCGGGGCAGTGGGTCAGGCCCGGTATTTGACCCACATTGCCCGAACCCACATGATGCCCCCATGGTTTGCTCAAGTTGATGCCAAGACAGGTACTCCAGTCAATGCCACAATTGTCATGCTCGCAGCCACAGCTGTAATCGCTTTCTTCACCAGCCTCGACATTCTTGCTAACCTTCTCTCCATTTCTACGCTATTCATCTTCAGCCTCGTTGCCATTGCTCTGCTCGTACGCCGTTACTATGTAACCGGCGTGACCACGGATGCAAACAGGAATAAGCTCATACTGTGCATTGTAATGATACTCGGGGGTGCAATTGCCACTTCTGCTTACTGGGGTGTCAGCCATGATTGGTTAGGGTATTGCGTGACGGCTCCTATTTGGTTCTTGGGGACTTTGGGGATTTGGTTTCTTGTTCCGCAAGCAAGGAGTCCAAAGGTTTGGGGGGTGCCATTGGTTCCATGGTTTCCTTCACTTTCAATTGGCATCAACATTTTCTTGCTTGGTTCGATTGATGGTGCTTCTTTTGTCAGGTTTGCAGTATGGACTGTGATTACCTTGGTTTACTACATTTTCTTTGGGTTGCATGCTTCATATGACACAGCAAAGGACTCTGAAACTAACTAAGAGGCTCGAGGGTGGGAAATACGAGACGAAGGTTGAAGGAACTAAGGACTCTGGTTTGGATGGTGCGTATAGCAAGGCCTCTACAGAACCTGCTAGTTAAGAACTTAAGATAGAGAGAGGTTTGATTTGTTTGGTGTGTCAAAGAATTCTTGTTGGTGTGTAATATTTTCTACTTTGACAATTAATTCATAAATAATATGAAGATTTTAGAAGGAGCCTAGAGGGGGGTGAATAGGCTCACAACCAATTTTTTGTTCAAAACTTTCTCAAGGATTGCAACTGGGTGATCAATTCTGAGTGCTGATATTGAACAGAATATATTGAACAATCAAGCAAACCAACTCAAGCATTAAAGAACACAGATTTTTGTTGACGCAGTAAAACCCTATCAAGGGAAAACATCTGCATGGCCTTTACACATGAAAGACCAAAACCAAATCACTAATGAAAAACATATTACAAGTTTCCACTACAGGGATTGAACTGACCGCGGCATTCCTTCCTAGACTGACTCACTAGGTTGTGTGTAATCACTA
The DNA here is from genome assembly GCA_002564525.1 of Rosa multiflora. Taxonomy (NCBI): domain Eukaryota; kingdom Viridiplantae; phylum Streptophyta; class Magnoliopsida; order Rosales; family Rosaceae; genus Rosa; species Rosa multiflora. The sequence goes on from BDJD01001283.1 coordinate 9,713, forward strand.
CTTGCTAATTGTTTATACAAGTGATACAACTCAGAAATCTCAACTATGAAACAAGCTATGAACGCAGCAAGTTCGACTTGGAGATTTCACCTTTGAAGTTTACAATTCCCAACTGAACTCATGGGATGCAAGAGATGAATATGCATGAATGGTTTTGTGTTTTTCAAATTGTTTTCAACATGGAACAATACACTTTGAAAAGCAGAAAACCAAAGAGATAAACTCTTGATAAACAAAGGGACTGAAAAGCACAAGTGTTTTCAATCCCCGAATAGGAACAGAGAACCAATATATATAGAGGAGGAAGAGAAAGAACAGTTCACTCAAAGAACCCTTAAACTCAATTGGAGAAGGTAAACCCATAACCTTAATTTTAGATTGCAAGTGTAAACCCATGCTCCTAAATTCAATTGGTAACACCAATTCTAGAAGCCAAACACTCCAACTCCTTAATCAAAACTGACACCCAAATGGAACCCATGAAAAACCATTGACTTTTGTGAAAGAGATGACATACATGAGTTTACCTATGCCATGAGGAAGAGGGGACTTCTTCTGATCTGCAAGGTTGAAGCTTGATCTTGGACAAAACAACAAGGTGAGAGGGGATGGGGAAGCACGACAACAAGGCAGCAAAGCAGCAAACTGAGATGAGGTATGAAGTTGCAATTGAACTAATCTTCAAAACTTGGTGTTGGCTTTCGACAGCAAGATAGCCACACGTCTCTTAATTGCAATTAAATAATTATGCTGAGATGGGGAAGCTGACAGCAAACTGATCTTATCTTCCAGTCTTCACGTGGGTTTTGACAGCAAAACAACCACAATTGCAGCAATGGTAATTAAACAAAGCAATTATGGTCTTGGGCTGCAAAAGATGGGCTTCTAACTCTTGGGCTTAGTGGGTAGAGTGTTTTGTTAAAGTGAGGAATGCCAATACATGATATATGCCAATACATGTTATACTAACATAATATAATTTCTATTAGCAAATGTTCAAGTACATGCCTTTTCCCTTTTTCTAGGCCGATGCCCTTTCCATAAGGCTTATTTTCCATAATGTATAATCTGAAAAAGAAACTTTCATTGTCACTCTTTAATCAGAATTATCACTACTCAAACGCGATAAAAAAAAATTAAAAAAAACTATTATAGTGCAGTACTAACATTTTCAGCTCTAACAGAAGTACTCATGAGCTTAAACATTTCATCATAGGATTAACATAAATAACTATTGTTCCCTAGCCGCTCTGCTAGGGTTTTCGTAGAAAATTTCTTCGACCAAAATCTCAAACTATTGCCTGGGTCTCCATGGCGCCGATTACTACCGGTGCTTTGGCTACTCCGGCCGACTCTTCCAAGGTGTCGCTAGGTGCGGCGGGGACGGCGGCGTTGCAGGACAACCGTTGGTATATGGTTGGGCGCTTGCTTGGTCCAAAGTCTCGTTTCCCCGGTTTCAAGGGAACTATTTCTTCGATCTGGCGAATCAAATCAGGGCTCTCAGTCCATGATGCTGGAGATCGGTTTATGTTTCAATTCAACCATGAAGCAAATCGTAACAGGGCGTTGCACGAAGGGCCGTGGTTCTACAGGAATACGATGTTGTTGGTAGGTGAGTATGATGGGGTTGGCTTGGTGGAGATCTGGGTTGCAGTAAAAGGTTTGCCGGTGGCACTTCGCAACAAGAACGCCCTAAATCTCATTGGCTCTGCTGTTGGCCAAGTTATCAAATTTGATCAGTCGGCCCTTCGTCGGAGGGAAGAGGAACAGCGGATCCGCCTGGTGTTGGATACCCATCGGAGGGTACGAACATGGATGCTTTTTGAGTTCTCTTCCTTGGTGCAGCCCGAGTCCAATGTCCAAATGGAAATATTGCTCAGATCAAGTGACTCCAGATGACGACTATAATTAAGAATATCATCCAAGGCATCGTTAGAAAGATGAATCCCTGAAAGCACGAGGTGCAGTAAACCATGCATCATTCCAGCTGCTATAGCCTTTGCACAGTCATCATCCAGTCGTTTAGTATCAATTTCAATATTTTTGTTCCATCTCAATGATTTCAAAAGAGGGCAAGATTTCCCAATTACTTCCACGGTTTTCTGCGAGACTGAGCCGTGTGAAATGCCAAGGTCCTCCAACAACGGAAGTTTGGAAGCTACTTCCCTCAACCCCTCATCTGTTATTTTCACGCAATTCGCCAAAGTTAGGCGTTTGATTCCTCTGCAACTGTTGGAAAGGTTTAGATGAATGTATTCAATACAGAAATACATAAACTCTACAACATAATCATGGAAATGGACATACAGAAATTTAAAAAAAAAACATACATGCCCTGATGATCTGCCGTCCACGTACAATATATGTCCTATCATTCACGGGGCTATTCTAAGTTCATGTGCTATCTAATTCCAACTTATTCAACTTTTTCTCCTAGGACCTTCCACTTGATCAGAGGACTTATTATGACGGATCATGATTAAAATATAATATTAGGAAAACAAGGATTTCTTATGAACGAGTGACGTCTTTTTATTTTATTTATATAATATATCATGCATAGTCCGTATAGATGTTTCTCAGATCATGGTATCTCATATATCAAAAATTAAATATCCAAATTAGTAATCCTTATCATGATAGCTAGCTATACCTGTTAGTGATGTACTTGAGGAGCTTATCAGTGCCGGTGCGAAAGTTCTGGAGAGTAAGAACAACCAAAGTACCTGAGCTACGATCAACTGCGCGGCGGCACATCTTCAGTACCGAGTCCAACTTGCCCTTTTTGTGACGGAAATCTATGTCGATGGTGCGCCACAGAATAGAGTAGTTGCAGCAAACTCTGCGCCAAGTCTTTCAGACCATCTGATACTCTTTTAGGATATCATTTGCTTTCGGATTTCACAGCACTAGTATCCACGCCGTAACGTCGTCCGGGAGCTCCGTCCAGTCTCGGCGGCCCTGGGCGGTTGCAGAGGAAGACTCTGACTCTACCTTTCTTCTCTTCTTAGACTCTCCCATTAGAGTTGATTGTCCCAAAAGGCCGAAAGGGGTTTGTTTTTTAAATTGGAGGAATTCGTAAGAGGGCTAGGGTTTGCTTGTTGAGCTGCATATATCGCTAACCTCCTTGTTTACGACCCAAAGTTAGAAAGATCCAAAATTTAAGCCGCCAATAAACCTTAAACAGCAAACCCTAGCTCTATTTTTTTTTTTTAATCTAAACCCTAGCTCTATTACGACCAAATTAAAAGACAAATCCCTTTTACTCGAAAAAGGAAAAAAGAAAAAAAAAGGACAAATCCCTTTTGCATTAGTAATGGCTTTTGGGACTCTCTGTCAAATCCTATATATGTTTCTCAGATCATGGTTTCTCATATTTCAAAAATTAAACATCCAAATTAGTAATCCTTATCATGATAGCTAGCTCTCGGTCAAATCGTATATATGTTTCTCAGATCATGGTTTCTCATATTTCAAAAATTAAACATCCAAATTAGTAATCCTTATCATGATAGCTAGCTATACCTGTTAGTGATGTACTTGAGGAGCTTATCAGTGCCGGTGCGAAAGTTCTGGAGAGTAAGAACAACCAAAGTACCTGAGCTACGATCAACTGCGCGGCGGCACATCTTCAGTACCGAGTCCAACTTGCCCTTTTTGTGACGGAAATCTATGTCGATGGTGCGCCACAGAATAGAGTAGTTGCAGCAAACTCTGCGCCACGTCTTGCAGACCATCTGATACTCTTTTAGGATATCAATTGCTTTCGGATTTGACAGTACTAGTATCCACGCCGTAACGTCGTCCGGGAGCTCCGTCCAGTCTCGGCGGCCCTGGGCGGTTGCAGAGGAAGACTCTGACTCTACCTTTCTTCTCTTCTTAGACTCTCCCATTAGAGTTGATTGTCCCAAAAGGCCGAAAGGGGTTTGTTTTTTAAATTGGAGGAATTCGTAAGAGGGCTAGGGTTTGCTTGTTGAGCTGCATATATCGCTAACCTCCTTGTTTACGACCCAAAGTTAGAAAGATCCAAAATTTAAGCCGCCAATAAACCTTAAACAGCAAACCCTAGCTCTATTACGACCAAATTAAAAGACAAATCCCTTTTACTCGAAAAAGGAAAAAAGAAAAAAAAAGGACAAATCCCTTTTGCATTAGTAATGGCTTTTGGGACAATCAATCCCACAACAAATCTTCATACCTAATTGGGCTTGATCCATGCAGCTCAGAAAGTAATTTTAATCATAAATTGAGATGGGCCTGAGCTGAACTTACCCATTGTACGTTGTTCAGTAGAAGCGTAGAACTCAACGTACGCTGCAAATGCACTGCTACATGCATTTCAGTTTTCTGAGAAGAAGAAAAAGTATACAAAGATAACCATATACAAATTGTAAAGTTAGATTACCCAATATAAGACATTATCCGCTCTAGACCACTAAGAATCCAATATAAATATAGTGTTCCATCACAATGAAATGAGATGCTGAGTGATTTTTGATCTAAACAAGAAAAGATGAGGATAAATCACTTAGTAACTTGTTGCAATATGGCTCGCAAAATATGCCTTATTGTTCTCACTAATCACATTGTGAAGGAGGATGATATTTATTTTGGCCTCTTAGTGGTCTAGAGTGGCTAATGTTTTATATTGAGAACGATAAGCCACATTTTACGTGAATAGTAAATAAAAGTTCTTACTTTAAATTCTCTATACAAAAATATTAAAAAAAACAGATAAATGAAGCCTCAGATGATGCTTATGATTGAAAAGAGGAAAAAACATCACTGATGATGAGTATAAGCGGAATGTTGTGTGACTAGTTCCAAATTCATCAAGCTAGTCCAAATCATGTGAAGATCTTTTCTTCTAGGTCCTGTGAATGTTGAGAATTAATTGTATTAGACCCATGACTTGCAACATGTACTCAGTATCATGAATGTATTAAAAAATGAGGAATTGTTGAAACTTGAAAATTAATGTACTTTTGACATTGATGAAGTAAACTTGGGGAGATTTTATGTACGCATTTTACTCAATCAACTCCCTTTCTTCATTAGCAAATTAAAGAATTCAAACCACATGTACGTAAACGATATAAGATATTACACATGTACTGTATGTCTTGTCATTATCAATTGGTTTTGAATCCGAAACTTTGATCCTAATCAATGTACAGCCTGTGGTCTTTGAATCATACTCATTGCAAGTTGTCCAAGCGTGCAATTCAGTATCTTCTAATTTGTGTATTCTTGGGTATTTATACACGGATGTCACCTTGTCTCTTGCAGACTTATCTGGCTCCACACTTCATCATGTGTATCGTGACTCTAACGAAGCAACTCACTGTTTGGCTTGTCAAGCTTTTAATTCTACTAGCCCTGAAGTTTGGTTTAGAACGCCTCCAGTTACTATAACAATGTGTTGTTTGGTGATTGTAACCATAGTTGATTTTAATAGAAGTTGCCATCTCCTCTTCAAACAAAAGAAAGAGTTTGACATTACCAACAAGAAAAGAAAAAAAAATGAACAATTCTTAGGTTCACCCCTAGGGTGAATATGCTCATTCACCCTAGGGGTGAACCTAAGAATTGTTCATTTTTTTTTCTTTTCTTGTTGGTAATGTCAAACTCTTTCTTTTGTTTGAAGAGGAGATGGCAACTTCTATTAAAATCAACTATGGTTACAATCACCAAACAACACATTGTTATAGTAACTGGAGGCGTTCTAAACCAAACTTCAGGGCTAGTAGAATTAAAAGCTTGACAAGCCAAACAGTGAGTTGCTTCGTTAGAGTCACGATACACATGATGAAGTGTGGAGCCAGATAAGTCTGCAAGAGACAAGGTGACATCCGTGTATAAATACCCAAGAATACAATGGGGGTGAATATGCTCATTCACCCTAGGGGTGAACCTAAGAATTGTTAAAAAAAAAATTCTGACAAAATTGTCATATGCTGCATGGCAATAATATCTTGCAACAGAAAATGCCAGTCGGTCCACAAACCAATAATCCTATTTATGGTATAACAAAGTAAATGCTGTACCAGTCCAGCCCTAATTATAACCCAGCCAATACATACACACGATTCATTTGCTCAGTTTCTCTCTCCGCTCTTGCTCTGCTGAGTCTGCTTTCTCTGCCTCTAAGGTATGTTCTCTAGCTTCATTTTAAGTTTCATTTTGAAAATTTAAACCTTTGCTCAATTTGTTCAACCATTTCCCTTGAACCTCATTCTGCTTTCCTGATTTTTTTTTTCTCACGCTGTGATTTTTGGCACAAACTGCACGCAAATGCAGAATTAATTAGTCCCAAGCCTTAATCCCCTCTCTACTTGTTTGAGCTTCTTTTCTTACCTGATTGAGCCATTAGAAACAGATCAAGATCAAAAGACTCTTTATGGTGGTGATCTTAGTTCTTCACTCTTCAGTATTCTATCGTGTTTCTTAGTTTCATTGTAACTCTTTATTGTGTTAATGTGGTTGTCTCGTTGGTTCTTTTTTCCCTTTGTTGTTGGATGTTTCAGGGAGTGGATTTGGCCTAGTCCTCCCTCCCTTTGTACTTTCTTTTTATTTTTAATAAAATTTCAGCTAAGGGCGATTTTTTCAACAAAAAAAAAAAGGCATCCAATTGTATTAGAATTTGGTTTTACGCAGTAGTCCAGCTGTGATTTTGATTAGTACGATTTCAAATATCAAATTTCCATTTTAACTACAACTTAAAATAGCTTGTATGTCGTTATTTATCTTTATATAGAATATGGAATTTTTTTTTAATAAGAGAATATGGATAACTCATAACTTTGAGAAATTTTATTCACACATTGCTAAATGATAGATACACATCTCTAACTTAATACATAACCTATTAACTTTTTTATTTTAATATTTTACTAGAAACACAACCCCAAACTTCCTAAACTATCCTCATTCACAATACACAATATCTTTTCATTAAATACATATCCTTTTTTTTTTTTTTGCTGAAATAAATTGAGATAAATATCTGGTAAGAGACTACCTATTTTTTTCTTATACAAGAGAGACTATCTATTGCATTGTTGCAGTTGAAAAAAAAAAAAAAATGAGACCCAAAGGAATGGCATATTACACTAGAAGACTCAGCATCAATTTCTCAATGGCTCAATGTGAGAGTTTCGGTAAATCAATGTGAGAGTTTCAGTAAATCATATGGTCATCACTAAAGTTAATACAATGGCACCCAGAGAATTTTTTAATTGCTTTTCACTTGTTGGGTTGAACATACTCAAATGTCAATGGGGAATTCCTTGTCATTGAGGACTTGACCAAGACAATATTCATATGCCAATTGTTGAGATTTGTGAACTACTAATGATGAAAGTGGAGCGAAACAAAACATCACAAGAATTCTTGAGGAATTTTTCAACGGTTTTCATTTGCTCTTGTTTGTCCATATTATTTGGACAGTTAATACATTTTTGAAACTAGATTGATAAGAAGGCTCGATTCCATCCATGCTAAATTATTGAGAATCAAATTCATGATATCCATCTGTGGTAGACTTGGAAAAAAGAAACTGCATATATTTCTTAATTCCAACTATGTTTCTTTATTGATATCTTTTTTGGTAATTTAACTTACCCATAAAATGTGATGTTGGGTGTGTGAAAAAAGGGATGTGTATTTAGTATTTAGAGGTGTGTGAATAACACTTCTCGATAACTTTTGATTGAGCGTACCAGGTGACACATATGCCCTACCTATGAATTTATCTTCACAGAACGTGAGATTAACATTGAAGTGTATCTAGGATTGGTTTTTATAAATTTCCTACGCATTTAAGCGAGATATATATCTCTGATATATGTATCAAATGCAAATCATTATTCAATAAAAAAAAGTTCAAATAATAATTTTCTAGATCTTCCATCAAAAGGATCTTTTTTTTATCGTAGATCTAGTTTCTATAGGCCTGGATTCTGATCGTTGACGGGTTCCATTTTAAAATTAGATCCTGAAATTTCTCTTTACGGGTTACAGAAACCCTGGAGACCAAGTAAATGAGGCTTCTCTCTTTTATTTTACCCTTCTTCCTTCACTAATTTCATATCAGGGTCTATTAGCTTCTACTAATCAATTAATCCAATTTTAGGGCAACAAAAGAAGATGGCAAATGGCAGTGAAGGCAATGCTGCAAATGGCAGTGGAGGCGGTGGTGGAAACGGCAATGGGGCCAAGAAAACAAGTTGCCTATGCAGCAAAGAAGATTTCTTGCCAGAGGAGTCATTCAAGAATTGGGGAAACTATGTGCATGCCCTTGCCAGCATGAAAACAAGACTCAAGGACCGCCTCTTGGCGCGGTCATTGGACCACCTTGAGCTAGAAGAAATGCGTGCAAGAAGCCAGAATGAGATGAAGAAAACCCTAAACTGGTGGGATCTCATTTGGTTTGGGATCGGAGCAGTCATGGGGGCAGGAATTTTCGTGCTCACCGGTGAGGCGGCCAGGAATCTTGCTGGCCCTGCAGTTGTAATCTCTTACTTGATATCGGGACTTTCGGCATTGCTCTCAGTTTTGTGCTACACTGAGTTTGCTGTGGAGCTTCCGGTGGCTGGAGGCTCATTTGCCTATCTTAGAGTGGAGCTTGGTGACTTCATGGCCTATATTGCTGCAGGGAACATTTTATTTGAGTATATAGTAGCCGGTGCTAGTGTGGCAAGGTCATGGACCTCGTATTTTGCTACATTGTGCAACCATAGTCCCAATGATTTTAGGATCATTGTGTCTTCCCTCGCTGAGGACTATAACAAGTTAGATCCAATTGCAGTCTTTGTCTCCATTGTGGCTTGTGTTGGTGCGTCCTGGAGCATCAAGGCATCGTCTAGGTTCAATTCGATTACATCCATCATCCATCTGCTGGTTTTGTTATTCATCCTCGTTGCCGGTTTAACAAAGGCTAACCCTGCTAATTTCACAACAAGCTTTACTCCATTTGGTATTCATGGCATCTTGAAAGCTTCGGCTGTGCTGTTTTTTGCTTATGTAGGGTTTGATGGTGTGGCAACTTTGGGGGAGGAGACTAAAAACCCCGGTAGAGATATCCCAATAGGGCTAATTGGCTCAATGGTGATTACCATTGTAACTTATTGTGGTCTTGCAGCAACATTGTGTTTGATGCAGCCGTACAGCCAAATTGATGCTGATGCATCATTCACTGTGGCATTTCAGGCCGCAGGTATGAACTGGGCAAAGTACATTGTTGCATTGGGAGCACTTAAAGGCATGTCCACTGTTCTACTAGCCAACCTCATCGGGCAGGCTCGATACTTCACTCACATCGGAAGAACCCACATGGCGCCACCAATCCTTGCAAGGATCAATGCCAAAACCGGTACCCCGGTAACTGCCACGATTATCATGACTGTTGCAAACTCAATTGTTGCTTTCTTCACAAGCCTTGATGTCTTGGCAAACCTTCTCTCCATATCAACCCTGTTTATATTTTCCCTTGTTGCATTAGCACTGATTGTTAGGCGGTACTATGTTACGGGTGAAACATCAGCAACCGACAGAAACAAACTCATTGGTTTCTTGACACTAATCATAGGTGCATCAATTGCATCTGCTGGGTATTGGGTACTTAGCAACGGTGGCTGGATTGGTTACGTAGTGACAGTTCCAATATGGTTCTGTGCTACTCTAGGCTTGCAGTTGACTGTCAAACAAGCAAAGAAACCTAGACTTTGGGGGGTGCCATTGGTTCCTTGGTTGCCATCGGCTAGTATTGCTGTCAATATCTTCATCCTGGGATCCATTGATGGAGCTTCATACCTGAGATTCGGTATTTGGACATTGGTTTTGCTAGTCTACTACATATTTGTGGCACTACATGCTTCATATGATGCAGCTCAGGAGACAGAGAGTATAGCTAATGCTGAAGCAAACATGGAGGCTGGAACTAGCAAAACCGCTGAAGCAGGCTGAAAACAATTCAGAGATTGTATGTGACCAATGCTAGCATGCTGTTTCTGTACAGGCCTAGAACTCAGATCTATTAATATTTTGGTTTCCTTTTTATCATTTGAATGATGGGAAATATCATCCAAGGAATGTTATATTCATCTGTAGTTCTGTACTACCATTCAAAATAGATAGCTGCCTGTGCTAAATTTCTATGAAACCTTTGAAGGTTAGGCTTTCCAGCAGAGTTTTAACTTTTTGTTGCAAAGTTATGGTTGTAATAGCCACCCGTCCAATTATTACATCAGCGATGACAGGTCAGGCATTTCCACATTTACCGAGAAATGGAAGTTCTCCAAAGTTAAAAACTGCCTAGCTTATAGTTATGCGAGAATCAAACTGCTAGGAAAATGGTATATATATAAGTGGATACACAATCACAACTAATGATATTCTCATTGATACAATAATGATGTACAATCACTCTGACACTGCAATGCCTCAACTGCTCTTTCTTTTTCTTTTTTGGTTACATACACAGAAAGATAAAAGAAATAGGGGATAGATAAATACGGGGTGGGGACTGATTACTGGCTCACTCAAAAACATGGAGACTGACATATATGAACAAATTGATACAGGTTCCTTACATATTATGTTCTATCTTGAGAAGAGTATTGAGTGATGTACTATTGAATCTCTGAGCAAAGCCTCTGATCACAAGCACAATAACATCTCTAAGGTGCCTGGACTGCACCATCAGGTCTACTTCACTCTCACTGTCGACTACAATTCTCAGACGATGCTGGTCATTTCGGAACAGCTCCACCTGCACATTCGTCTACTTTAAATTTCTAGTTTATAGATATAATTTGAACTTTCTCATATGACTATGAGTGAAGAATTCAGACAGTCATCCCCTTGTTAGATTTCAGATTTTATAGATATGTTATAACGTTCTGAGCATGTATAATTAGTTTTGAACTTTGGACTAGGAGCCTGTATAATTGTATAGTAACACCAATCTTACATGAAACGGAGGTGCATAGCTTCCACGAATTTCAGTAGTCGGGAAAGAAGTCTTGGAACCAGGCTTTATAACCTTCACTCTTTTTCTATTGACTTCAAGGGTTCTTCTCTCAAGAGTTCCTACTGCAGTAGTCTGCAATAAGAATAAGAATAAGCATAAAGAAAAGCCAAAAAATTAACTTTATATAATTTTACAGTGAAGTCATTAATTATAATACACGGACAGATAATTATCAAATGAGAACCTTTTTTGTAGATTGATCCTTGTCACACAATGCCTGTAGGAAATATGTTAAAGAGTTGTTAGAATGTTTACAAAGATGTAAAAGTAAATTTCTGTACTTCAGCCAACTTCTTACAATGTATAATCCAAAGACAATCAACAGTTCACTAATAGTCATACCTCAAATTTCACTGATCCGAGATCAAGCTTCTGCTTCACTTCTTTAAGAACATCAGGCTCTGCATGTAAATCAATGGAAATTTATGATATGGGTTCTTTCAGATTTGAACATGAAATTTTGTACCAACTATTTCAGACTAGATCAAAATAATGTGCAATTTATTAAAACTAAAATTCAATAAAAGATGAGATTCTTTATTACCGACTGCAATCGGCTCTGTCGATGCTGAAACAGGTGACCCCTCCACTCCATCCTCTCTTACAGGAGTGTAAATGGCTACAAGCCTATATCCTACATCATCCACATTGGATTCATACATTCTCCCTACCTCCCCTGCACATAAAAATTTCCATTTAAATATTGCAGAATGGATATTCCTATGAAGGACTAATATATGCAAAAATATAACCACATACCGGGTATAGAGATAAGATCAGGACTCCCAACCATTGATCTGAGCCACTGTATTCTACTTTTGCCTTCCTTCCCTCCACTATAAATGCCACGTACAGCATATAAGTTGGTGTGGAAACCCCTCCCTTCGATCTCCAGCTTATCAATTCTAGGAATTCCTACGGAATAAAGGGGGAAAATAATTAAGGCCGAAAGAAAATGGGGATCCCTAATTCAGGAAATAACAATATTATTACAACCAATCATTCAGAAACTGTATAAAACCCAGAAGCAACAATATTGAGTTCAAATAAATTTTTCGACTTCTCCACACTTCATATCAATTGAACAATAGATTGGTTTCAAGCCTTTCTTTTGTAATGGAAAATCACCCAGGACTCTTAATCATCTAAAGGAGATGTGAAACAATGTTTCTTTTACAGAGATTTCATAGCATTCTTTCATTTCAATCATCACTTTTCTGGATAGGAAAAGAGAAAACTTTTATTATTGGGTAACGCTGACCACACCAAACATTCCCAAGTACCTAAGGACTAATGGATTAAAGAAACAACGTTGTTCAAAAGTAAGGGGGTGGTCCTTCAGTCATGTTACTGTACTTTGGAATGGAATTACCTGGTAGTATTGGTCCAGTTTCAGCATATGCAGGCTCAGCTGACCTTCCAAACACATCAGTCACAATGCACTCACATTTTAGACAGTGCCCGACGTCCTCTAATCGCATCTTGTAGGAGCAAGAACGCTGAGCAGGTAATGGTTCAAAGGTCTTATTATCTCCCACTGCTGAAGAAAAGAACCTGTACCAACCACTCGTGTCATCTAATGAATATTATGAAATAGTAAAAGCTAATCAACTTGCAACAAGAACTGAGCAGGTAATGGTTCAAAGGTTTTATTATCTCCCACTGCTGAAGAAAAGAACCTGTACCAACCACTCGTGTCATATAATGAATATTATGAAATAGTAAAAGCTAATCAACTTGCAACAAGAATCAAGAAAATTTCAATAGTGACCATACTTCGCATTTAATTCAATGATTCTAGACGTCCAATTTGAAAATAAACTCTGCACGCCACTTGCCAATGGAAATATTCAAAACTAGCACGGTAGCACTGGAATATCCCAACAAAATGTTACATAATACTAGGACCAACTTTGTTGTAAAATTGAATTTCCGTCCTCACAAAGCAACAGAGAATCATGGATCCGGTGGAAAGCCAAAACAGTGTAAGTTTATGCAGTTTTAAGTTTATAAAGCCTATATTTTTTTATGAAATTTCTAAAAATTCGTTACAAATGAAAGATATGGAATATGGAGCCTCTAACAGTGATAGTACTGCACGAACATTTGAATGCAATCATGTCGTTCAAACATGTCACAGATTACTAAAATATAACACTATACCATTGATATCTGACATCTTGCTTGTACTTGTGCCAAACAAGCTGTTGAGTCAAACTCTCTGGGATCACTTCAACAACGGTAAGAACATCACCTTCGATTGCTTTTCCAGTGAGAGCAAGCATCTCTAGTCTCGGAAGCTCTGGAGGGCAATAATACCACAACCAAATTCAGAAAGTGTTTTTTGAGCTTTACCATGCAAGATAAATAACAAATGAAATCTATCTAAAACTTATTCTTCCTTTCCAAGTACCGTGTCCGAAAACTCCAAACACCAAAAATAATTTGCAAGCCCATGAAGTTGAATGCGTACATTATATATCAATGATCAGTAGCACTGGTATGGTCAACTTTTTACCTGGAAGAATAATGTCAGTTGGCTCAGACAACCTAAGTTCACCAACCACTGAATCTGAACGAACTGGTGTATATCTGTGATGCATATTAAGAAGTTTGTTAGGAATGATATTTTCTACATATTCATCTACAGAACTCCACATGGTGTACATATAACTAATTTCAGAAATATTCTAATGTAGACAGAAGAAGAATATAACTGGTACAAAACCAAATACTTTCTGATAAAAAATCTCGGCAGTTTATAGTAAAAGAATATAAATAAAATAAAAATACCATAGCAAGACGATCAGAACAAAAACAAAAAAAGGAAGAAGAAGCGAGACAAAAATTTTACCCAAACAATAAACGGCAGTTGTAGTCTGCATCAATGACTTCATAAGTTCGAGAGTTGGCCCCATTAATAAGACTGATAGTTCCATCATTAGTTTCTCTATACCAGCTAAAAAGGCTCCATCCCTCATATCCACCAAAATACTCTCCTTCCCCAGAATAAACAGACAGAGACACCTTCTTCACACGAACATTAGAAACCACAGGAAGAGCTACAACATTGATTCAGAAAACATGTCAATGACCATGATCCAAAAGAAACAAACATCTTTTTGATAGGGAAAAAGAATGGACAAATGAATGCCTTGGAATGACCTAGGCCAGAGGTTGGCAGTATAGATAGCAAATACAGAACATTCATTACATGAAACTGATGAGTTATATATAAAGCAGGTTTTTAGACGACAACTAAACTGAAATGAAATAGCTGCCCAGGCTAACGACTTCCTTAAAAGTAAATATAAATATTTGAAAATAAGTCAACCAGATCAGACAATTTTAATGGTATGCCTCTGTGTTAATCACAGCTAAAGAAAGTGAACTGACGAGCAAGAAAATAAAGACTTGGAACTTAGGTTGTACCTGGTGCAACCGGAGAGTTGCAAATTGCAACTAGTGCCTTCCCACATTTACCATCTTTACGGGTGGGCACCCAATATAGGGCCAAATAAGCCCCAACATCTACAAGTGCTGGTTTATATGTTCTGCCACATATACAAACCATTGACATTTGCCATTTCAAAACGGAAAAACAGATTGAAACATTAGACGACTACCCAATATCAGAACTTACAGTGTTTTACTGCATATACCAACATCTTCATTCAAATTAGATATATCCAGCAATGCAGATCCATGAAGCTTATTCTTCGTTCTGTACCAGACGACTACCAATATCAGAACTTACAGTGTTTTACTGCATATACCAACATCTTCATTCAAATTAGATATATCCAGCAATGCAGATCCATGAAGCTTATTCTTCGTTCTGTACCAAATATATTCTCCAACACCCTCCTCTCCACCAAAGTATGTTTTTTCTGGAACCAATTCTTCATCCTCACAGCAATCAGGAATGATAAGCTCCAGTCCTTCAGGATCCGCTGTTGCAAGCAATAAATTAAATTGGCCACATATTAAGTAAGAATCAAATAGTGTTCTTAGAATGGAGATGAAAATAAAAGAACAAGTGAATGAGATCCGAATATATCTACTAGGGGTTTCTGAGGGAATGTTTTGCTTATGGAAATTATTCACAATTTCTGCTTGCTTTTGGGGAATTTTTAAGTACATGAAAACCATTTCTGGGGTTACAATGGAACTCAGCTAAACAAAAAGATCCTCCAAACTACACAAGGGTGTAGAATTCTGCAAAATGAGTTAACTTACCAGGGCCAACCACATCAGATTTTATGCTCATAGGATTTCCTCTCATCCCATCCTTGCGCATAGGGGTGTAAACAAGTTCAATGCATCTTCCCACATCATCAAGAGTCAAATCTAGAAAATCTGTCAAGAGAAAATACTACTTAAATTTGCTATTTCAAATTGATGTGCAAGTATGTCTCATTTATCAACTCTATAGAACTCACCCTGAGTACTCAATTTCTCCTTGACACCATTACTTTTCACTCTAAACCATTCATGGAAGCAATTTCCTTTCTCCCTGAAGCACAAACCATTGAGGGAACGGTCACAATCCTAAAGTTTCAGGTTTATCAGAAAATAGGAATAAGAACAACAGGAAGTCTCACCCTCCAGTATAAGAAGCAATAAAGCTCAAGCGTTGTCCTTCAATCATTGAACCAAGAAACTCCAAAGAGTGGCATGTTGGGGGACCTGCATTGCAAAATAAATTTTGGAACAGTCATCAGATTTACTTCTTGAAAGATGACTAGGCATTATCACCACATCACATGCCTATTTAAACTATGTGACTAGATTGTTACCGAAAAAGTGACTAGTGTCAATCCAGTATGCAAAAGAAAATGGGTTGTAAAAAAATAAATAAATAAATAATTTAAAAAGAAAAACAGAGATCAACTACTTACCAGGTATTATAGGTCCAATTTGTTCGGAAAGAACAGTAGGACCACGCGCCCAGTCACTTCTGACAGGCTCACACGACACTGAGATAAAGAAGCCAATGTCATCAATTGAGAGCATGTATGAAGCAGTAGTTGCACCCCTAATTTCCGTTGGAGTTCCATCTGAAGTACTCTGCAAAGACATCATATTTTTTAATAACATGGTATAAGCAAAAGGTTTAAGATGAAGTGATTTTTCAAGGAAATGTAACTTTCAATAATAGTAAAACGTGAAATACAGAAAAAGGTTCTGTCCGATTAGTGGAGTCCAAACCAGATGAAAGGAGGTGGAAGCTTGAGCCTAATGGGAAATTCTCTTGCAAATCTTTCCATAGCTTCTTAATTAGTGGTGGATCAGATGCAATTTTTCCTCCTGCAAAGTTTATTTGGAAGGTCAAGGTCCCTACTAAGGTGAAGATTTTGGGATGGCTTGTGGTACTGGGGAAGACAAATACATGTGATGTTCTTCAAAGGAGAATTCCAGGAAGTTGTTTTTCTCCTCACTGGTGCATTTTATGCAAAGCTCAAGGGGAAAGTGCTGATCATGTCTTCGTGCATTGTGAAGTGGCTAATTTCTTATGGAAAAAATTATTTTGGGAAGCAAGAGTGGGCTGGACAACTCCATTAGAGAGAAATCACTTGCTAAGACAAAACCCCATAGCGTTTGGTAAAGGTAAAAAGGCCAGAACCCTTTGGGGTTGTGGGGTGCTAGCTGTAGTTTGG
The DNA here is from genome assembly GCA_002564525.1 of Rosa multiflora. Taxonomy (NCBI): domain Eukaryota; kingdom Viridiplantae; phylum Streptophyta; class Magnoliopsida; order Rosales; family Rosaceae; genus Rosa; species Rosa multiflora. Next base: position 26,405 of record BDJD01001283.1, read on the forward strand.
GTGGTCTGTGGTCTGGATGGAAAGAAATAAAAGATTATTTGAAAACTATGGAGGGGTGGAGAAGGAAGACCTGTGGGAGAGAGTCAAGTTTTGGGCATCCTTATGGGTTTCTATTTCTAAGGAATTCAAGGATTATAATCTTTCTTCCATTATTCTTAACTGGCAAGCAGCTGTAGTATAAGCCCCCTTGCCTTGATTAGTATTATTAGACGAGATGCAAGGCCTATAGCCCTAGCTGCCCTCTTTAGATCATTAAAGCGGACTCCTTGTCCACCTCCCTGTATCTCGATTTTTGCTTTTTTAATAAAAAGCTGTTTCTTCTCAAAAAAAAAGAAAAAGGTTCTGTCACGCCAACCAGAACAGATGATAACTAAGCACAAAGTTAATAAAATTACCCGGAACCAGTAGAAAAGTGAATCTCCCTCTTCACCGCCCCAATATTTTTTGCCAACAGTAAGTGAAGTACCTTCAGTGGCATCCCCGACAATTCGTAGGGAAAGCAATCTAGGGCTTCCTGATTATCAAGAAAGCATTTGTTGTAAGAGTGAACACAAAATTGCATGTGGACATATCAGTGTACACATCCACAACAAAAGCCATACAGCATTGGCATTCATTTTAATTTGGTGAACATATTAAACTTTTACTGCACGTTTCTTTATTATTTCATAAAATCCACATGCTGATACTAGAAGTGAAGAAAAATTCAATATATTTCTAGACATCATTCTTCTCAGTTCTGTCAGTGACTCAGTTATTTCTAACTTAAACTTCCTCTTAAAGAGAAAAGTTCCGATGATATGCCATGTAACACCGCACGTTCAAAACTTCTACTTAATTTTTCTACAGTGATTCACAACTCTACTCTTCATATATTCCAATGTAGAAGTCTTTGCATCTTTTGTCAGTGCAGCAACATAACTGTCATGACACGAGAGAACAAAATTACCAGGGCGAACACGTTCCTGGCCCATGCACGTTGTTGGTTCACCCACAATCCCATCATCACGCACTGGGGTACATTGGAATGAAATGAATTTACCAATTGCATCTTTTGTAATACGATACTGAAGAAGCCCAGTGACCTCAGGTATTAGAGATCCGGAATCAGTTTCAACCTGTTAATTCCAGGATATCAGGTGAGGTTGATATTAGGGACTCCAATAATTTAAATCAAGCTCTACATCCTGTTTGACAAAAATTTGACAGAAGTGCACATACCTCATGAATATACCAATTATAGAGACTTTTTCCTTCATGACCACCGATATAACCATATGATCCAGTCAATATTCCACCTTCCGAGTAATCTCCAGTAATAGATAAGAAATTCAGGCTAGGAGGCAGAGCTGCAAGAAGCAAGATGAGAGTTAGTGATACACAACAGCAATTAGGGGAAGGTGTATCATTTACCCGTATTATATTTAAATGGTGCCAAAGGGTCTAGATATCTGCTAATATCAAGCATATTGGATGACATCTGAAACACAATTGTGCACACAGGGAAACATAAAGTAGGTATACTTACTCTCAACTGCTGTATCTGAAATAACATATGCTGGGTCACCAGATTCACCATCTGGAGTCATAGGAGTGAATTTTGCAACAATGTAATAGCCAACAGCTCCCAATGGTATGCGAAACGCCTAAACAAAGGTAACACCGATCGATAATTTACAATTTTACATTTATTGCCAAAGAAAAAAACAAAAACCACCCTTGCTTCTGAATCCACATATTCATAGAATATAGGATCACATACCTTGGCAATCTTGGATGTGCTCAACGCTTCAAGACCTTTCTCACCCTCCAAAGTTGAGAACCTTGTTTTAAACCACTGTACCCTGCTAGAACCTTCAGTTCCTCCAGTGACAATACCAGTGGCAGTAACCTTACTGTTCTCCTTCATATCACCTATTATCTTCAGATTTAATACCTTCGGAGGTGCTGGAATTAATCAAAGACAAATATTACAACAAGAGGAAGTCAGTAACAGCAAGCTGATATTAGAAAACAAAACAGAAGCATGGCAAATGGCAGAAGACTTGCATCAATTTAAAGAACGCTTGATTATGTTTAATAAAAGAATAAAGAAAATAGGCAGACAATTTTAATTTCAAGATTCTTGAAATCATTTGGGCTACCTTGCTTCACCACATCGGACAGTATTGAAACAGATTCCCCTTCTTGCCCTGAATAGAGAAGCACAAACCACAATGTTATGTGACAATTCATAAGTCAGAACACTCATAGTATACATATGTTGTGTTCCTAAGGAAAAGGGCAATGGATCTAACCTTCAAAATTGATAGGTATATATGCAAAAGCCAAGCGATGCCCAACATCCTCCTTGCTCAAAGTATACTCAGATGTACCAGTTGATACCAAAACAAAGTTTCTGTCAAAGGAAAGCCATTAGCCAAGAAGGGAGAGAAAAACTAAGTATGCAAAATAAGTGTACCGAGAGACTTGCTGCTTTAACAGAGAGAAAAGCTAGAGAGAGGTGAGAGAGAGAGGCAAAAATTGAGAAGAACTCTAGGGACCAAAACTATGAAAAACTTAAACATTTGAGAAAGACGAGAATAAAATCCAATGTAGGAAAGCATATTTGCATTTTGTTTGAGCATGACAAGATTTGAGTATACTGACCCACTGTCGCTATGCTCACATAACCATTCAAATTTGCTAGGGCCCTCTCTTCCTCCAAAGTAATCACCAACTCCTCTGATGGTAGTTCCTTCAACAAGATCTCCGACGATTTGAACGTTATTGACCGACGGCGGTGCTGCCACAATGAAACAGTTTATTAGTATCCCTGACCAAATTTTTCAGGTTAACAGGAAATGCAGTCAATAAAAATGGAGAAAAACTGCCTCCATGAGTGTTTATAACTGATGAGTGGAGGGGGAATTACTGTAGCTACAAGGTGCTATTAAAACAAAACTTCTAATAAAGGAAATGTTGACTGTACATGTACTTTTGAAAAGTTTTAGCCAAGGCTGAGGGTATTGTGTCGGTCTTACAAAAGTTCAACCAAGAAGGAGCATACAGAGCATCAATTAGCAACTAGACAGGAATTGCGGTGGTATATTAAGACAGTTGTAGACATCCAGCATAAGAAGAACAAACTAGGCAAGGCAACTGTAATCATACTGGAAACATAACAGAGAAGATCCACATAAAATTTGTATCACTTGAATACCTGATTTTACAAAATCGGTGTATTTATAATGGGGTTCTCCTTTGGCACCTTCTTCTGTCACTGGTGTATACATGAAAACCAAACTTGTATCGATATCATCTATGGTCAACTTATACTCCTCATCTTCAGCTCCAGCAATAACCACAGGACTGCTGTTCCATTTCCTCCTCAACCAACTGAAAAGTATGAAAGATTAATGTGCATTATATTATTTTCTTGTAGCAGGAGGAAAGGAACAGTTGCTTTGCATGAAAAGTGCAAAATAGGCATAAATAAGAGATGTGCAAATACGCAGCCAAACCAAAACCTTAAGCTAGAAATGGACCAAAATGTATATCAACTTGTAAATATCCACCAATGACTATGCATTTAAGTACATGCACATAAAGCTTTTGAATAGGTAATCTCACCTAGAAACACCTTTTGCTGGAGTGCCGCCACACCACGCAATCTCTGCATGGCCCCTTATAATATTTCCCTCCACCAGTTCTCCACGAACATCAAGGTTCACAACCTTGGGAATTCCAGTACCTATTCAAGAGAGAAAATGACATAACTCGGTGGTATGTAAAGAAAAGTCTTTGCACCATATAACATCTATCTAGATAAAAAAGCATGCTTCAAGATGAAATTTTAAGCTGGCAGTATTGTGGCAAATTATAGGATTTGTTTTGTACTTGGAACATCATACAATAAAGGCCTGGAAATATAATGAAGGTTATATATTTCTCATTTCAACTGTATATCAAGTTCAAAATGTTATTGGAGTAGACTTTTATCGTTATGCCAATGACTTATTATTCCTACATGTCGATTGATTCACTTGGTGTATATATCAAGATTAAAAAATGCATTTTGAAATTCAAGGATGCAGTTCCTAGGAGGGGCTAGCAATTAAGTCTGTATAAGGAAACAAGTATGTTGGCATAGTGTAACATGACTCCAGCAAAATGATCTAAGTAAATTCTTGATTTTGAACTTGATCAAAATTACTGATCTAGCAATATTTTACTTCAGTTTTATGGAATTAGAGGATCAGGCTTACTATGCAAAGGTCCATGTATGAACCTTTGTTCAACAGACTGCATAACAGTTAAAAAGCAATGTATCTTCACATTTATATTCTAGCAAGAGATGCAAAATTGTTTGCTCTGATGCTGATACGTAAATCCAGAAATACAAATCCCAGAGTATGAGCTAATAATGAGAAGGTTTAAGGCTTATAAGCTGGATAGAAGCAGAACAAGATGAATCTCTAAATTCTACATTTACTCTAATGAAAAAGGATGAGAAAATTTACCTGGTGAAACTGATGAAGATATAGCAAAAATAGGAGCGTACTCCATTTCTCCTAATATTGGAGTACATTCCACTTTCAAAATTTTACCAATATCTTCATGCTTAGGCCAGTATACCTATTATCAACGTGTCATCAGCTTACAATTAGATTCGAAGAACAATCATTTCGAACTCAAAAGTTTAAATACACTGAATATAATGAAAGTATCAGTAACCTCTCCAGTGGCATCAGGAATGCTGTTGAAATTGGAAGGTGTTCTTTCTCCTACAAACCACTGATATTTTAAGATTAATTGTGGATCAGTGACCAAAGTGCTGTCTTGTACAAAAGAGAAGTGACAGCGACAAGTATCTTCTTCAAATGGCTGATCAATAAAGGCCTCCTTGACCAGGAAGCCCGGAGGCAAGTTATCCTTCCATTGCTCAACTAGAAAGCGAAACGTTGAGTCTGTACAAGAGTATAAGTAACAGGAGTCATGCAAAGCAGTTCTCAAATATAGAAATCTAAGGTGTACTGAACAATCCCAAACTCAAAGTGCAGGATAAACAATAACACTGTTCCTAAAGTCAAGACTTAAAACTTCAAGACAAATTTAGTATTTCACCTACACACACACACACACACACTATTATTAAACGCACAGGAAATGCTTAACAAGAAATCCAATCTACAGTGGATATAAAAAGCTACCATGCAGTAAGCACATGTACTTTTTTACATTAAAGGGTGCACGTACTTATTTATATTAAAGGGAGCACATACACAGATCCCTCTAGACATGTACATACAGAAACTCATAAGTAGCTCATCACTAACATTTTTCTTGTGATTGAATATACTATGAAACAAAATACAAGAGAAACCAACAGCTTTCCATGGTCCCTTCATCAAATAATTGAAGTAAAAGCACATTGAGCAACTGGTGCATTGGAGAACCAACCACAAACTCTGAACACATTGAATTCGCTAGAATATTGGCAACATTATTACCAACAGAATAAAAGAAATCAATTTCCATACCTGCTGCATGCTCTGGACGGCAAAACTCCCAACCATCTCTAATGCATAATGATGTGTGTGCAGGATAACGCTTTGCAATTGCAACCTGTTCTCGGGAAAGATCTGGCAGGATTTTCAAATAAACTTATAAGAAAACATTATATGATAATATTATATATATATATATATATATATATATATAAATATCGACACACACACACACATAGAGAGAGAGAGAGAGAGAGAGAGAGGACAGGAATATTACAGATAAGAACCGATAATAGGAAGACACAGACAAGATGCAAATAACAGTCATACTATACGTACCTCTGTCATTGAACTTTTTTAAGGTAGGACCAGCAAGCAAAATGGAAGCTGCTTCTACATGAGGCATTTTTAGTATAGGATTCTCCTCCACTCGTAAATGCTGTGACATAAAACAATGAGGAACAAGATTGTAAGTTTAAGCTACTGATGAGGGTGAATTACTTCTACAAATCAGAAAAAAAAATTATCATTTTATAGTCAGCCTACCACCGCTTAAAGGAAGATGTGAAAAGAATTTTATTCTAAATATATGAAGTACCATTCCTGATCCATGAAACCCAAAGGCAGTAAAAACGATCTAAGGATTCATTTCTCTGGTGCAAATTCATACTCCAATATACCATCTCTACAAGCCTTTTAAGGCTCCACCTTGCATGTTGTAAATTTAGGAAACAATGACATGGTGAAAAAGCGGTGATGGTAAAAATTTGGTCATCCGCATTCTTTAATATCCGTTAAAGCCCAATTCATGATCCAGACAATGAGTTTGGGGTTCAGCCTAAATGGATGCATGAACCCCTTTCCTGAACAAACTAGATGTAACTCATAATAATTCACAAATACAGTACCATAGCATGTCTCTATGACATTAAATGTGCCACAAGTTCACCTATGGTACTGATGATAAAGACCAATGTACACTATTTTGGGAAAACTGTATGCATCATTAGAAACTAACCTCAAGAACCGGTAAATACGGGAATCCCTTTAGAGTTGAAATTTTGTTTTTGCTGGCAGCTAATACCTGTTGATATCACTGAAATATAAGAAATTGATCCAAAGGGGGCTGAGAATAGAAGCAACAAACCTCATAAGACTAAAACAACAAACAAACCTGTAGACGAGGTTGACTTGCCATTGTAAGATTCTTCAACTTATTTTGAGCAACAGAGAGGAACTATACAAGAAAAAAGAAACCAAAGATATATTCAACATGCACAAAAATTATTACCTAATTGCAAACTTCCATAGAGTATCAGCAACTGAAAACTATGCACATAGCCTTACCTCCAAATTGGGGAGCTGAGGGAGGTTTGCAAGCGACGTGATTTGATTTCCAGCCAGATAAAGTTGCTGTACAGTTGATGAAATTCAGGAATCTATTGCATGGATATATGGAAACTGAAAGGTGAATCTAAATTACATGCAAACCTGTAAGACTCTGCAATTTTCAAGAGGTTCAAATCCAGGCCCTTTGAAATCATTGAAACTCAAATCAAGAACCTAGACATAAAGTACCATCAATCATTAGCATGCTACTTATTTGCAAATCTGAAACATTACTTACATGCTTAGTGCGTGCATAATAAAACATAATAAGTCTGCAATGTAGTATGTTATTTAAGATTTAAGTATGATTAACAAACCTTTACTCTCGTCAGTATTTCAACCCCTTCCAACGTAGATAAAAGATTATCTCTGAGATAAACAAACTGCCAAAAAAGAGCATCACTTTAGAGGAACACCTTAAATCACTTAAAAGAAAGAAATGGGAAAGCTTAATAGGCAACTAATCACATGACATTACCTCTAAATTTGGTGACAAGTTCAACCCACTGGCCTTGAGACTGCGAACTCTGTGACCCCTAAGGTCCAACCTCTGGTACAAAAGTAATAGAGAGATAATAAGGACATAAAAGAGAACAATAAGATAATCCTGTGCTAATACATCTGCAAAATGGAGCTGTGTTATACCACTAACAGCATTGTTAAAATTGTGTGCCCATAATACTCACCAGATCATCACCAGCTTTGATTTCCACCTTTGGAAGAACAATAAACCGAGAATCTCGGCCTTGAGGTGTTGCCGCTTTCCTGCGTCCAGATAAACTAGCACTACTATTCATAGACGAAGACAAAGACCCGGATCTCAGTCCACTGGTAACTGTAGGTGATCGAGCTGATGAGGAAGAAAGCTTTGAGACTGACTTCCTGACTCCACTACTAGCACTACTGTCCAATGAAGAAGTTGTCATCCTTGAAGACGAAGATGAAACGGACGATGCTGGCTTGACAGAAGGCTTCCTGACAGTCTCTTGTCTACTTGCAAGAGAACCCGATGGTTTATTCAGACTCCGGTCCAATGGTGACCCGGCAGACAACTTTACAGCCTGTGAAACACTGGTTGATTTTGTAACTACTGAAGGCAAAGAACTTCTCCTAAGCTCGGGGAGAGACCGCCTTACAGGGTCTGCAGACTTATTGCCAGAAATTGGAGTGGCATTGCTCTGCTGTCTTGCAGTGGAGACTGACGGCTTCTGAGGCAAACCACCAGTGCTGTTTCGCCTTGCTACTGGAACTGAATTCAAACTTCTGGAAGTCCCAGTTGCACTTGACTTCGTTGCACTCGAGCTAGAATCCAAACCACTTTTCGCCTCTACTTTCTTTCTAACACTACTAATGGGACCCGAGGCCTTGGATGTCACTGAAGCCCCAGGTTTCACTGTCTTGGTAACTCTTTTTGCAGTTTCTGATGAACCAACAGAGGCCTGCTTCTCAGAAACTTGGGGACTCTCAACTGGGTCTTTGCCTGGTTGCTCTACATTGTCCTCCATTTTGGCTCACCACCAATGTATCCAAACACACACACACACACCTAGAACCCAGAAACAGTTAAAAACACCAATCAAATTCTCCAACTTGAAATGCCTGATTTCCAGAAAATTAAAAAATAAACAGTGAAGTTTAAGAAGTTCTCAAGCATTTACACCCTCAAATTTTCACCAACTAAAACTAAAGGGTAATTCAACAGAACCCCAACATTGACAAAAACAAAAAAGAACAACTTGTAAAGTAAAAGACTTGAGCCACTTACAAGTCCAAAACAAGCTAAAGATTGAAGCTTTTCAGCACCAAAACCTCTGTTCTTGTTACCGAACGATCATACTTGGATCTGGCACAAAATGCAGGTTCTTTAGCAAAAACCCAGGAACCCAATTCAATCCTAAGCTAGATAATGCCCTCCAAAGCACTAAACTTTGGAAAACACTCCAAACCAATAAGAACCCAGAAGACAAATTCAAAGCCCAAGCACACCCAGAAACAAAGAAAGACAGAGAATTAATTACCTGGACAATGTCTCAGATCTGGGAGGTTACAAAACCAAAGCGAAAACAGTAAAGCACTCCTGGGGTTGCGAGTGTTTTTGGGCAGAGTATCAGAGCAGGTGTGGAAGCGTCCGCTACACACCAAAAGAAAGCACAAAAAGAGAGAGAGAGAGAGGAAAGAGAGAGTGAGTCAGTGAGTGTGGGTTTTGCTGAGCTAAGATTTTTGAAAAAAGGTAGCAAGGCCAGCAGAGTGAGGGATTAAAATAATATGGTGTTGAAAAAAAAGTGGTCTTCCAGATAAAATAGGTGGTGGGTGTTAAAAAATTGGCGGAAAACTGTGCTGGGTTTTTTTGAAAACAGAGTCTACTTGGGTTTAGGTACTTGGAAAATGGAATCACCCATGTGGGGAAAAAAGAGGGAAAATTAATTAAATGAGTGCAGGTTGATTATTATTTTACCTGGTTTGGATAATGCTTTATATTCTGATTTTCTTTTTCTTTTGGGATTTTTTTACAGAAAGAGAAAAGTGACAAAGTTGCACACTTGCTGCAAACATTCTTCCTTTTCTTCTGTTTTTCAGTTTTTGTCTGTGTTTATTTGAAGCTAGAATCTTTTTCAGTTTGTCATGAATTATTGAATCTGAAACAATCAAGAATGACATCAAATTTAAACCATTTGGTTCATATGAATATATGATACCCTAAACATTGCCTACCATGTGTTGTTATAATTTTTCTCTCTCATCTTCGATTTAGAGAGTTATGATTAAGAAAAATAAGTCAAATGCTGTACTTGAGTAAAGTAATTAGTAGTATTACACACTGGAGTTACAAACTCATGACAATAAACGAACTTGAGTGGTTCCCAACCGCGCAACATGAAAACATCACAACTATCATCCATCACTAAAGCTTTATCAATTTTAGTGGCGTGAGTGAGGAAAAAAGTATAGTTTTGCATACACGGCTTTATCAATTTTAGTGGCGTGAGTGAGGAAAAAAGTATAGTTTATCACTAAAGCTTTATCAATTTTCGATAGTTTTGATGTAAAATAAAGGCCTTGATAGGTTAAATTTTGGTGGCCTTTTGTTAGCTTTTCAACTGTGTACTCATCAATTGACAAGGACTTCCTCCATGGCCAATTATGATCAGTTAGGAAATCGTTGTCCATTGTTATGTAAAATAAAGGCCTTGATAGGTTAAATTTTGGTGGCCTTTTGTTAACTTTTCAACTGTGTACTCATCAATTGACAAGGACTTCCTCCATGGCCAATTATGATCAGTTAGGAAATCGTTGTCCATTGTTGATTGGTGCAACAAAATTACACAACCATAAGTACAAAAACTTGACCAAGCTCAATGTCAGTTACCAAGTCGTCATCAAAAGCAGACAAGTTGGGTTGGGCCTAACAGAACTGGGCCAAGTTTCAGCGGCCCAAATTAATCACCGCGTTGATTCGCAGCAACGAAAATTCCATTTTCCCGGTAACAAAAGCTGAAGACTTTAACAAACTTGAGAGAGAGTTTCACACCCACAGAAGAAGAAGAAGAAGAAGAAGAGAGAGAAAATTTCTAGAGAGAGAGAGTCTGCAATGGCGAACGAGAAGCCACTGAGGAAAATTGCAGAAGCATTCAAGGAGCTGAGAGTACAAAAACTTGACCAAAGCTCAATGTCAGTTACCAAGTCGTCATCAAAAGCAGACAAGTTGGGTTGGGCCTAACAGAACTGGGCCAAGTTTCACCGGCCCAAATTAATCACCGCGTTGATTCGCAGCAACGAAAATTCCATTTTCCCGGTAACAAAAGCTGAAGACTTTAACAAACTTGAGAGAGAGTTTCACACCCACAGAAGAAGAAGAAGAAGAAGAAGAAGAGAGAGAATTTCTAGAGAGAGAAAGTCTGCAATGGCGAACGAGAAGCCACTGAGGAAAATTGCAGAAGCATTCAAGGAGCTGGAGGCCGCCGTGAAATCGGAGACCGGCGAAGTGGAGGTGGCGCGGTTCTCGCAGGCTTGCTCTCTCGTCTCGCCGGAGAGAAAATTTCTAGAGAGAGAGAGTCTGCAATGGCGAACGAGAAGCCACTGAGGAAAATTGCAGAAGCATTCAAGGAGCTGGAGGCCGCCGTGAAATCGGAGACCGGCGAAGTGGAGGTGGCGCGGTTCTCGCAGGCTTGCTCTCTCGTCTCGCCGCTGTTCGGGTGCTTAGGGATCGCTTTCAAGTTCGCCGAGATGGACTACGTCGCAAAGGTACGAGCTTTTTGTTGTTTTCCGATTTGGGTTTGATCGGAATCGGAAGAAATTGAAGGTGAATTTGATGGAATTGGGGATGATGATGATGATATATGTATATAGGTGCATGATCTGGCGGAGGCGTCGAAATCAATCTCGACCCTACACGTGTTGGTGGACCGGGATATGGAGGCGGGCACTGTGAGAAAGGCGGGTGGTCATGCCAGGAATTTGCTGAGGGTGAAGCGTGGGATTGATATGGTGAAGGTGCTGTTTGAGCAGATTATAGTCACCAAGTATGTTACTTTGCCTTCAACTAGTTTCGCTTCTTTTTGAGAAAGTTTAAATCTTTTTTGACTGCTGATAGTTACATTATAGGATAGAGTTAATTTGGGGTTGTATGTATGTGGGAAATTGTGGGATGTATTGAAAGTTTCAGTTCATTACTATGCGCCATGAATTTGAGCTCAATAGTTCATTGCAATATTTTCTGGTTCCGCAAGAATGTTTGTATCTTATTTGCTGCTGATGTGAAATGGTCGTGTTATCTAAGGAACACTTATATTTTAGCATAGAGTTGATTAGGTGTTATGTGCTAATGGAAGATGAGGGTTAGTGATCCTTTGGTAACCGGTTAAGCTAATTTGATGGTAGAAAAGAAATATAAGAAAATTGCATTATTGCTCATGCATTTTTTTTTTAGAAAGTTTAAATCTTTTTTGACTGCTGATAGTTACATTATAGGATAGAGTTCATTTGGGGTTGTATGTATGTGGGAAATTGTGGGATGTATTGAAAGTTTCAGTTCATTACTGTGCGCCATGAATTTGAGCTCAATAGTTCATTGCAATATTTTCCGGTCCAGCAAGAAAGTTTGTATCTTATTCGTGCTGATGTGAAATGGTCATGTTATCTAAGGAACACTTACATTTTAGCATAGAGTTGATTAGGTGTTATGTGCTAATGGAATATGAGGGTTAGTGATCCTTTGGTAACCGGTTAAGCTAATTTGATGGTAGAAAAGAAATATAAGAAAATTGCATTATTGCTCAGCTGCAGCAGTTGCACACTCAGTGTACATGGGATGATGCTACTGCTGTTTGTGCTCTGTGCTATGCTTTATTTGTGAAAGTATAATAAATACATATATATACACCATTTTTACTCTAGCTCCAAATTAGTTTAATGGTGGTCACGTAGTAGCTAATGTATTTGGTTCTATATAGAAATTATTCAAAAAGTTGCTATTATTACAACTTGCAAGCATTTTGCATAAATTGTTTAGATTGAAACTTCACTCCAATGTAGGGATGCAAAGTGTAGTATCCTATGAAATTATTTGATGCTGAAGTACATATGAAATTGTTGAAATTGTACTGACTTACCTTTATACTCATTTGCTAGGGGAAATTCCTTGAAGGATCCAGCTTCCAAGGCATATCAACAGGTGTTTGCACCCCATCATGGGTGGGTCATCAGGAAAGCTGTTGCTGCCGGGATGTATGCGCTTCCTACAAAAGAACAACTGTTGCACAAACTCAATGAAGATGGTGAGTCTATTTCATAATTCAATTACCTCAATAGAATAAAGTAGTTGGCTGCATAAGGGTTGCTGTAGGACTTGGACATGTTCAACCATAATGAGAGTTTGACCTGGCTGGTTCCATTTGGACCTACATACACCCACCGTTTGTCATTCCATTGATTTGAATAAGCTTTATATAAAATATACTAGATTCAAGTTATTGGAATCGAATAGTCTGATCTGCTTTCACTTGGCTGGGAATAATAAAATTACATCAACTTTACTTCTAACTTTCGAATCATTTCAGAAACCAATATCTAAATTTCGCATCAATTCTGCATATACTTTTAAGTATCAAGTTTTCCATCATTTACATTGTGTATCCATGTTGTCAGGATACTCAGGATACTTTGATTGAGTCTAGAGTTGAAATATTCAGCATTTACTATACCAGCCAAATATATATAATTTGTGTCGGGAGTCGTCAGGATACTTTGATTGAGTCTAGAGTTGAAATATTCAGCATTTACTATACCAGCCAAATATATATAATTTGTGTCGGGAGTGGGTTGTCATCATGCATGGTGAAACCTGAGTTTTGTTTGTAAATGATCACAGTGCCCCTATGCTCCTTTGGAAATGCTTTTAGAGTTTTAGAGGATTGTTCATTGTGGGAGTGAATAAGATGCATATCCATTATTGTATTAACTCCAACTTTCTTTCTGCTTTGTTACTTTCAGAGACCTCGGCAAAAGCTCAAATGCAAAATTATGTTGCCGCTTCAGCACCTCTAATTCTGTACATCGACAAACTCTTCCAGACAAGGAATTTGGGTGTAGATTGGTAAAAGAGGAGTACATTGTATTTATGCAGATCCATCTAAAATTGTTTATTCCATCTATATTTATGTTAGGAACTTCTGTCTTATGAATTGATTACAAAAGAAAAAATTCACTTTGGCTTGTACTCTTATTTTAACTTGTATGAAGTTTATTAGTCTAGTTGGATCTTCTCTTTATTGTTCATCAACTTATTTGTTTGGATTGGAGAGTGGATGAACTAACCAACGTTGCTCCACCCAAGTTCCTCATATTACTGTCTTGATACAAAAAGTTGATCCATTCGAGCAACATGCAATGATAAACAATCTACAAATCTAACTCACAAGATGGAAATCACTAGCGTAATCGGAAGATGATATGAATCAGAAGCTCTTTATCATGGAGTATTAGAACTTTGCTGGAAGATTTCTAATTGAGGCATGCAGACCACAAAAAACGATTTAGCTAGCAAAGAATTGATGGACAAACTTTGATCAGATATCAGCAAACATCTAGAGTTTAACAAAAGATGACGTTTCTATTAGCTCCTTCTTGAATTGTGGTCATAAAACGA
>BDJD01001285.1:0-20031 GCA_002564525.1 Rosa multiflora
GTTCGGATAACTTCCGCAAACGATGCTACCAACATGTTCCTCGAAAGTGGAATTTAGGCAATGACTTAGTGAGCAAGCCTGTCACACTGTCCTCAGATTGAACCTAATTCACTTTGATCTTGAGGAGAGTTTGTTGTTGCTGATTATCCTTGGTGTTGTCGCTTTTGATGTAGTCTTGCTTCATTTGTTCAAAATAAGCAGCATTATCCTAAATGCTAGTAGGCTCATCTGTGGTAGACTTTAAACCACAATTTTTTGAACATGCGTAATTATGGATCCAATCCATATACATTCACCAACCACTTTGTGAAAAGCAATGATCTCTGCATTATTCGAAGATATAGCGACTAGGGTCTGTTCTGTAGACCTCCAAGATATCATGGTCTTTACCTATGGTGAACACTTAACCATTTTCGGAATGACATTTGTGTGGGTCAAAGAGATATCCAACATTAGCAAAACCTTCCAAAACACTTATTGTTTTGGGATGGGGATAGTGGACGCAGGCCAGTATTGGCGGAGTTCCAAGTGTGTGATGGGTCCAAATCCATCATCTCTCTGTAAGGATAAAGCATGCCCCTATCAGTCGTACATCTCTAGTATCGAAAGATATCTTTTTCCACCAATCCAACGATGTCGCGTTGGCGCACAACTATACCTAGCTAACAAGTACACAACATATGAGATGTCCGGTCTTGTGCATTGAGCTAAGTACAATAATGCGCCTATTGTACTTAAGTAGGGCACTTCTGCCTTTAGCACATCTTCGTCATCATCATTCGGACGAAGAGGATCCTTTTCAGGATCAAGACTACGGACGATCATAGGGGTGCTTGAAGTTTTGACCTTGTCAACATGCCTAAGCACCTATCAACACGATGCTCAAGTTCCAAACCGAGACATAATCGTGTTCTCTCAAAATCGAATTTTAAGTGTTCAGCGGTTTTCCTTAACTCTTTAAGGGTTTCCAATGAAGATCATGTTCAACATAAACCGCTATAGAATCCGAAACGTGTGAGCATATCCTTTCCCAATCATGTAGTGACTTTAGTGAGCGTTTCAATCTTATTACAAAGGCGCTCCGTGGTATACAGCCACTTGACTTGGATAAATGAAGTCCACCATGAACCTTCGTGTATATTCCGTATCTAGATCCCCATAGAGATACGTGGTGACCACATTCGTAAGCCGCATGATCAGTTATTTGGAAACTACAAAACTGACAGGGTAGTGGAATGCAATGACATCCATTACGAGAGAATATGTCTCATCGTAGTCGATTCCAGAACGTTTTGTGAGAAGCCTTGCGTCATAACTCATAAGGCGAGATTCCATTTCTTTTTCTCATCACGCTTTCTAACAAAGACCCATTAGTCAACATGTTTTATGTCAGGAGGTGTTGGCATCACTGGCTCAAAAACCTTCCTCTTCGTTAGAGAATCCAACTCAACCTGGATCGTATCTTTCCATTTAGGCCAGATTTCTGTACATTGGCATTCATTTATCAAAGGAGCGTGGTTCGATGTCATCAGAGTCAACAAACTCATGCGCAACGAAATGCATAACTACATCATCAATTATGATGAAGTTTCTATCCTACGTTTCATGTACACTAGTGTAATCTTCATAGAGCTCTATATTATCAGGAATAGGTTCTGACATTGAGGCGTCCCACGCATCCTAGCTGGGCCCATGGCCTATAACGTCAGAGTGCCACTCTCTTTGGCGTTGGCGCTATGCCTACCTCCGTGTAGGGTGGCACTATGTCCTCTCGTAGGGACGTCCATCCTTGCAGGCATGTTTGCAGCATATTTGTGTGATCTCGTCACTTTAACGGGGATCAGATGAAACATGGTGGGGACAGACCACGACAATTCTTGTCGTTCCTGCTGAACTTCAGTGTTCTTATCTCCTCCTAACGATGGGAAGACTGTCTCATCAAAGTGACAACCCGCAAATATAGTTGTAAGAAGATCGCCTTGCAAGAGCATTAAGTGGAGGACGATTGTTGGAGTCTCAAATCCAATGTAGTTGCCCATTCGTCTGTAAGGACCCATCATAGAGCGTTGTGGTGGCGCAATTGGTACATAAATGGCACACTCAAAGATGAGTAAGCACGATACTTGTACTCAGTCACTAGTTGTAACGCAAAGGTAGATTGAGTGGCGGTGGGTCATAGACGAATTAGCATAACTGCATGCGATATTGCATCACCCCAAGAGGATATAAGGAGATTGGTGCGCATTACCAATGTCCTGACTACCATCATAGTCATTTCCGCGAGACCATTTGGGTGTGTTTATCAGAATATGATGTCCAACATCAGTCCCAATGCAATAACCATCGAAAGTCTTCAATGTAAACTCTCTAGTATTATCAAGTCCAATTGACTGAATATGATGATTCGGGGAGTGAGCCTGTTGTTATATGATATGGGCTAGGAGTGTAGCATAAGCAGTATTACAAGTGGACAATGGCACAACATGTGACCAAAGTATTTGCGTGTCAACCAACATCATGAGATATTTAAACGTCCGCAGGTTGGTTGAATCAGTCCACAGAATCCCCATGGATTTTATGTAAGAACAGAATGAGTATTTTCATATACTTTGCATAGGACAGTCTCAGTCCTAATTTCCCAAATGAACAGGCTTTAGAAGCAACCAAGGAGGATTTTGGTTGGGCTTGAGAGTCTGAAACGCTATTTGAAGTAAAGTTGGTGATTACAGCATCACCTGGGGCGTCATCACCATGATATACACTATCCATGGAGTCATGGATAAGGACTATGCCAGCCCTAGGCTGGTGGTTGACTGCGTCGACGATCACACTTAGTCCAGGAATCAACTATTGATTCATGCTTCATTTCGCTCGAAGGAAAGGATGTCTATGTGAAGTCTTTGGTAGACGGATCATCATATCATGACTAGGATGACCTATCCTGTCGTGACAAAGCCAATATGTTTCTAAATCCAAGAGATTTTCTTTCATGACTTTATTGGATTTAATAGCTCAAATAGTGACATAAAGTTCTTTAGAGAGACACATAAACTTCTCTAAGATGAGCCTTTATTCACAATTATTAGAGGTATTGCAAATGAACTCATTTCCGTTCTCTACATGCGTTTTCACATGAAATCCGGTGGCTATTCATAGGTGCGATTGGCCCTAAGAGTGTAGAGAGTTTATGTGACAGTAATTAAGGTGTCATTTGGTAAGTGGAACTTGGGCTATTCCATGTCCTTGAATTAATACTGATGGCCCCGCCATCGTAGTGACAAAGTAATATGCTCATAATCAAAATGGAGTCATAATGAAAAGAACTCGAAAT
Organism: Rosa multiflora; assembly: GCA_002564525.1. Taxonomy (NCBI): domain Eukaryota; kingdom Viridiplantae; phylum Streptophyta; class Magnoliopsida; order Rosales; family Rosaceae; genus Rosa; species Rosa multiflora. The sequence continues at coordinate 3,332 of BDJD01001285.1, forward strand.
TTTATTCATAAGCCAATAGAGTTACATCATTGTCTCTTTGAAGAAAGAAAATCTAATCTAAAATGTTAGCTATTGCAAAACAATGGTAGTCATCTAACTTCTTTCGGTAACTCCAAAATAAATGTGACCAGGTGAGTAGAGAGATGTCGGTGGAGTAAGACTCGCTTAAGTACCACTAATCTCATAACCTCCCTAGACATCACACTTACTTTGGGTGAGTCTACTTTGAAGAAATACTACACCATTGGCATCTACTACAAAAATATATGGCAATTGCGTATTACATCTCTTGGAAAATAAAAAGATTTAATCAAAATCACCATTCTCTGGATCTTGGCCTTTGAAGTCTTCAACCCTTAGAGCGAGATCGTCATCTCGATCTTCTTGCTCCATGTAATTTGCTTCCCTTGCTTCACGATACGTCTTGTACGCGTTAGCAACATTCTAGGGTGCATTACATGCTTTAGCCCAATGTCCTAACGCTCAACAACGAAGACTAGCATCGTCATGGTTAGGCTCCCTTGATCGAGGCGCGCCTAGAGCGCGTTGAGGACGACTATGATCCTTGGTGGCTCCACCACCATAGCCGGAGGCTCTGTCTCTCTCTCTCTCTCTTCACATGTTGACCTCTATGGTTCTGTGCACGCCTATCTTGGCGGTTTCCTTCCTCTTTGGGCGAGAATATAGACTAGAACATCCAGAATAATCCCTTTCTTTAGGGTTTCACTCTTAGCGCCCTCCCTTAGGGGCGGGACTATAATTAGTCTCTGGAATTGGCTTTTCTCTCACTAGTTTAGAGTTATAGTTCTTCACAAGTATGTTGTTGTGCTTTTCAGCTATGTTCATGGTACCAATAAGCTCATGAAATCTTGTGATGCGTCTAGCATTGACATCAATCCGATAGTTCTTGGCTATCATCAATGCAGAGAAGAGGAAGGTAGAGAGAGTCTTCTCGATCAATATCGTATCAGTGATTTTCTGCCCACAGAATTCCATCAAAGACTTGATACGAAGTGCTTCCAAATTGTAGTCAAGTACAGACTTGAAATCACAAAAGCGGAGGCTATGCCATCTCACTTCTAAATCAGGAAACAGGGAGTCATGAATGTTGCCAAAACGCTGCTCGAGTTCTACCCATAGTTTTCTATGGTCTTCCTCATTGAGGTACTCATTTTGAGCGCGTCATTCATGTGTCTTGTCATGAGAATTATGGCTTTAGCTTCATTAGCCTCTCTCGTAGCTTTATTCACTTCAAAAGCGGCAGCTTGTTGAGGAGTAAGCACGTTCTGACTTGGCTCTTGGATCGTACTTAGGATCCCATCAGCCTTAAGATGCTGATGCACATCACAGACCCACTTGTGGTATCCTGCGCCTATTGTCTCTAGTGGAGTGAAGCTCAACTTGTTCAGGTTACTCATCCTGAAAAACAACAAAAGATTAGGGTTAGTTTCGGAGCGTAGACTCTTCCAAGAAATTAGGAATTTCCGAGAGTAGTCACTTCCAAAAAATTCGATTCCAAGAGGGGTTGGATTAGATCGAAACAATGATGTTTGTGGTCGATCGTTTTATCTCAACAAACTCTAAGTTTGGAGGACTCTACAAGCTCCAAGCTTGGAGTGAGCATGAATCCCCACAGTTTGGCTTAATTTGGTCTCCCCTATGATAAACAAATGGTAGAAGAAGGGAGGTTGGAAGTCCCCGAAAAAGAAGAGAAATTGAATGTAAAAGCTCTAAAAAAAGGGGAAGTTTTAGAAAGAAAAAAAATACCTCGAAATAGGTCGCTGGAAAAAGTGGTCAGAAAACTGGCTGGCAGTGACCTGTCGCCGGAGTTACTGACGTGGCACATATCTGCTGACGTGGCTGAGATGACATCAGCGGCTTGGGCTCCTGGGCTGTGGCTTGGCTCCTCCTTTTTTTTTTCTTCTTCTCCTCTCTGTCGGTTCAAGATGCAGAGCAGTCAGGAGGCCGGTTCATGTATTTTTAGGCAGGTTCTGGGGAAAGTTTTTCAGGTTCCCGGATTTTGGGAACGAGGCGCTGTTGGTGGTGAAGTATGGCTGTTGGAGGCGGAAGGGAAGGCCTTGAAACTGGCAGAGGAACTTCTGTCACTTCCGAAGGGCGGTTCAGTGTTTTTCTGGCCGGTTCTGGACTCCTGGAGTTGAGAGATTCAAGGCTGGCGGCAGTGGTTTCTGGGATTTAAAGGCTACGAATTTAGGGTTTCAGGGTTAGAGCTTCGTGGAGTTTGTGCTGATAACGTGTTTTAGAGAAACAGAAATTGAGAGAAAATTGTGTGAGTTAAATCTGTGTGAGATGCCTGTTTTGCTAGTAGTGGTGTTTTAGAGAAACAAAAATTGAGAGAAAATTGATGTGTATTCTCATTGATAATAGGGGCCTCTTTATATAGAGGATTACAATGCATAGAATTTGAATTGTACAAGGAAAGATAATCATACAATGAATGGATATCTCTAAGATATTCTCCGATATTATCTCTAATTAAAACTCTATTACCACTAAGTCAAGTAACCTAGAGTTTGGGTCATACACAATTTGGATTTACTTAAACAGTCTTGATTTTTTTTTACTTTGTTTCCAAATTTTAACAGTGTGAATGTGTATAATCATTTTTTGTTTCTTGGTCCCCTAAGTTTTCATTCCTAATTTCTGCTCTTGGAAACACGATAACACGCACACCTCATAGCAATGGTAAAGATGTCGATAAAGCGTCTAATTGAATACAAGATAATTGCTGTTTTTATACAATTGTTGGATGTCTAATTATTGTATATTCCTTACATCAACAAGCTAAGGGTCAAGTAAAATGGGGTATTGATGAATTCTAATTGTTCTGTAGGAGTACTTTGCGTTAGTTACTAACTCTTATACCTATATCGAATGCAGCATAATTCTTCGATATATTCATATCTTTTATCAGAATCCCATCAAGATAGTTGCACACTCACGAGTCACGAGAGGCATGGGACATTTTTTTTTTTTTGAGAAAAGGGCGGTGCGGCAGCCCTCAAGCCTTGATAGCCTTAATTAAAGAAACTGTCGAATACAAGGGGGGACATTGAGCCTAAACCCCTTATTACAATAAGTAGAACCTCCTGAAATACTATCTTGATTTTCTACTAAATGCTTGTACTCAACAAAGCACCAACTAGCAAAGAGCGCACAACTGGTGACTCTATTTGCTTTAACTGCAGTAACGCAGCGGTGACACAACGGAAAGATAACTTGGACTGCAACCCGACTGCAGCAAAGCATAACTACCATATGCACAGCTTTCCCATTATGATGCCACCGGACACTACATCCAGTGACACTTAAATTCCCCCTGTTACTAAGGGGCAGCGACCATTTGCAAGTGCAAGGAACTCGCCGCCTACCTAGAGCAGAGTAGGCACACAAGGTGCAAAGACTGGCACACAGGCCACTGCCTCCTACCGGAACACGGTTGGAGGTTATTACCGACAAAGTAACAACTGAAAGAAGAACAAACAAACAAGCATAAAACAGAAAACAGCAGCAAAGCCAAACAGCCAAAGCCCGGCCCATCCACCATCTCTCCCAAAGGCCCAAAGCAGACGTCCACCAAACAAGCAACGATCTGCCAACGCCGGCACCAGACCGCCCCCAAGTAGCACGTCGCCGCCGCGCAGCAACCCTACACCGCCGCATCACCACGACACTGTGCATGCCCTTCTTCAACCCTATTGGTGCCCGAACCCCGATCCAGAACCGACCGGATCGAGATCTCAGCGACGGTCCCCCAGCCCCCAGTTGCCGCAGAGCCTCCACGATTCGCCGCCGGCCGTCCGTATCCCAGAGCCACTCCAACTGCCCCAGAAACAACACGGAAACACACCTGCAAATCCCCGTCCAACCCCAAAGCCAGATCGAACCCAGCTCCACCTGAACCCAAATCGAAACAGCCTCCTCCCACCCTGGACCGCCCTTCAACTCCTTAGCCCCACTGAGAACCCAAACCAACATCCTCTCCCGGACCGGAAACGCAGCGGCCAGAGCACCGCCGACGTTCGGCCGGGAGAGATCGAGCTCGCACTCTCCTCTTCTTTTTCGCGCGTGAGGCGCGTTCTTTTTTCTTTTTCTGAAGGGTGAGAAGGGGGAGAGGCATGGGACATTAGGGATAGCAAGTGTAGCTGTACCATGGGCATTGTTGCAGTAGGCAGAAGTCTTCTGCCCGGGAAGGGATGAAGTAATGTGAATGTTATCCATTGTAATGTTGTCGCAACCGCGCCTCCCCCCAGCGCAGTTCAAATTGATAGCTACCTCATTGGAAGAAGATCCAAACACTCCATGGTACGTCACATTACTCACTTGTACTGAGCTTTTCCGGTCAGCTTCTTTTGGCCCGGACAGGCCTTTATCGACATAGTGCTGGTTTATTATGATAGGGTTCTTGGACCCCCTATAAGTCGGATTCCCTCAAATGTGATATTCCTAGCATAACCTCTTCCACCTGGCCATGTCTTGATACGTAGTCCATTTTGCGTTCCTCTCAAGGTGCAATTTCTCACGTTCACGTCTTCCACTGTGGCGTAAGCTCCATTTTTCCCAAGACTTCCAATGCTACATGCATGCAGGTGAAAATTAGAGACAGGATCAGAAGAGAGCAAAGATTGAGAGCACAATGTATCGTGAAAGATGAAATTACCTTATACCATGGCCAGGTCCACATCGAACACCACTACCTTGGATCTGAGAAGAACCACTACTGATGGCAATGCAGTCATCACCTGTGAGACATATATTGATTGGAAATTTGTTAGCTAGATAAAGCAAATTAATGCCAATCACCTTATTTTTGAAGTGGAAATCTAAAATAACATACCAGTTTCTATAGCAGAATTGTCAATGTTAACATTAGTTGATGAAATGATCTGAATCCCATCTGTGTTCGGACTTTCATCAGGAGCGCTAATAAGCAGACCAGAAACTTGAACTCCGTTGCACCCATAGAATTTTATATGGGCTTTTGCGCTATTAATATGTGTCACACCACTCAGTCGGAGATTATCACATTTACGAATTTCAAGAGCCTAAAATAGATCATTGATGCATGAGTATATATTGAGATGTTCTTGTATATATTCATGTTTCGATCTCTTATATATATTCTTTCTGGGATCAAGTAGAAAAGTTCTTGGGTGAAAAACTTGTATAATCAAATGTAAGTTAAAATAAGATAGTATATATAGGCATGCAGATAAGTACCGCTGGTCGATCGCAGTCTGACTTGTCGCAAGCTTTCCACCAATTGGAACCCTTACCATCAATTACACCTAGACCTCCTCCAATGATTATGAGACCATCTACATCTGAGAACTGAACCCATTTTTCCTTGTCTGATTCCCATGCTTTACTGTTATAATCTGGTGCAACTAGTCTCCCTTGGAGCTGTAATTTAAGATCCACGTTCAGCAATATTGTTGTGAAGTCCATTAGAAAATTGACAAATGAGAATGGATTCGGCAAGCTAGTTAGTATTTAGGAGAGAGCTAGCTACATTTCCCAGCTTTTTAATTATAATCGCCAACCCTAGCATGCGGCTTATATAAGCGAGTCCATCTAACTAATTACCTGGACATGAAGAGTTTCAGGCTTGCAAGGCCCTTTAAAAACCAAAGGTTTTAACAAGAATGTTCTTTCCTTTGGAATTAGCAGGGAAGGGGTTCTTTCATCACTTGATCCACATAAAGCCTCCCATGCTTTTAGGAACGCCTTCACAATTCGAATGTAAATAAGATACATCAATCAATTGATCAGAAACTACGTACCAAATATAGAGAATGAATGAAAAAAGAGTATAATTTATTCATATTATACTTGGGAGTCATCATGGTGGCCATTGCCACGAGCGCCAAAACTCATCACACTGAAAGTGACAGGCTCTATTGCTGCTGTTCCCTCCAAATATTTCTGTACGAAACCAACACACCAAAAGCAATTGATATATACTATGTATCAAAGTATGTAACTAAATTTTGGGAAAGATAGAAAGAAGAATAAGCAAATAAAGTATATGGTACTTGTGGATCATCAGTTTGGTCATAAGCGAAAGCACCATACTCATCTGTTTGAGTTCGACCACTTCCATCGTCGCCATAATAAAAACTCAAACGTTGATCATGACTGAAAGTATTTGAGGTTGTTCCAAAATTAGGTCTACCACATGAGCTAGGTGAAGGTAGTAGTAGTAGTAAAGCTGTGCAAACGATCAAGAACAGAATTTTAGCAACTTGGCACTCCATACTTTCTTACCCTAATGCTAACAAGAAGGTAGCAATTCTTCCAAGACTCCAAGAGGAAGGATGAAGGAGAAAATATATATATAGTAGTTACTGTGAGCCGATCAGGTATGGTTGCAAAATTAAGGTAGACTAATATTCCCCATTTCAAAAAGAAAAGAAAAAGGTATATACTAATATTCTGGTTGGTACATACGTAGGTTGGTGCGTGCCTGCAGTCGATCAATTTAATCAGGACTCAATTTTCTTTAGTTTCCTAGCTCGATCAGATAATTCCACTGATTCGTAAACCCTAAACCCTATGGAAGAGACTTTGTTCAACTGCAACTGGTCCTCTATTGTAATTTATATAGAGTTTAGCCTATAGTCTAATTAAGTAAACGTGTAGATATTTAAGTCTCGGATTCAAATTTACTCATCACATAAACATTAGTGGTAGGATCACCACTCAATAAACACATGCATGTGTATTATAACGTAACTCTGGTTACTAACTACAAATTAGTAATTTTTAATTTGGGGCCGTGACCATCAGCCCCAATATTGGGCAATTTTAGCCCACTTACACCAGCAAAAGAAAACTGTTCCCACTAACCCAAACATGCAAGAAAAAGACCATTTTACCCACTAACCCACCTAACTCATTAAGGCGGTTCCGTTTCCATTTTCAGTTTCAAAAAAATTTCGTCTCTTCATCTTTCTCTCGCTCTCCCTCTCGCTCTCGATTCTTGGTTTCCGAATCTCGCTCTCGATTCTCAGTTACTCCACCAACTCTGCTATCTAGACCAACTCAGCGGCGCTTCAACATTCTCCGGCGTCTGTATTGATAGAAAGTGAGTGAAAATCTCTTTTCCGTTTCATATTCTTTTCCTTTCTGTGAGATCTGTACTTGTTCGTAGCATAGGTTTGGTTAATCGAGTGGGTAAATGACAAGAATAGGATTATTCATGTTTCAAAATCTGAAAAATTTAGGGTTTCGGTTTCAAATCTGTTACAAATTCATGTTGTGGTGAAGTAGACGCCTATTTGGCCCCAATAGGCATGTATTGCCCCCCAATAGGCATGTATACTGTCATAATGGACATGTCTATTGCCCCCTATTGACATGTATTGCCCCCCAATAGACATATATTGCCCCCCAATACACGTTTATTTTTAGTACTGTCATGTGATTGAGCTTAGTACTGTTGTTTGACTGGGGCAAAAATAGGCATGTATTGCCCCCCAATAGGCATGTATACTGTCATAATGGACATGTCTATTGCCCCCTATTGACATGTATTGCCCCCCAATAGGCATGTATTGCCCCCCAATATATGGTATTTTTTTAGTACTGTCATGTGATTGAGCTTAGTACTGTTGTTCAACTGGGGCAAAAATAGGCATGTATTGCCCCCCAATACATGTATACTGTCATAATGGACATGTCTATTGCCCCCAATTGACATGTATTGCCCCCCAATAGGCATGTATTGCCCCCCAATACATGGTATTGAGTTCGACTGGGGCAAAAATAGGCATGTATACTGTCATAATGGACATGTCTATTGCCCCCAATTGACATGTATTGCCCCCCAATAGGCATGTATTGGCCCCCAGCAAAAGTTTCTGTTGTGATGAAGTAGATGTCTATTGGGGGCCAATACATGTATTTTGTCCCAATAGACATGTTTATTCGGACAATAGAAGCTTCTGTTCTGTGCAGTAGATGACTATTGGGGGGCAATAGATGTTTACTGAAGTTCAATAGTTGAGGTGTTGATCATTATTAATGATTTTTTATTTTTTTGTTCATGAACAGAATGGCAAGAACAAAGCGACCACAAGTCAGTTCCAGCTCTGAAGAAGATAAGGAAGAAACAAAACGGGAAACACTTCAGCAAAGGCTGACATAATTAAAGAATAAGAAGAAATCTAGAAGAGAAGAAGAAACTTCTACTGAAGATGAAGAAACAGAAGAACAGGCGGAAACAGAAGAAGAAGTAGAAGAAGAAACAGATGAAGAAGTAGTAGAAGAAGAAGAAGGAGAAGGAGAAGAAGAAGAAGAAGAAGAAGAAGAAGAAGAAGAAGAAGAAGAAGAAGAAGATGATGATGATGATGATGATGATGATGATGACAGAGAAACGACACAAAGGTTCTTTGTCCAGACAAGAAGTCAAAGGAGTAAGAAAAGACAACAGTCTGACTATGACAAGGATGAACAGACAACGAAAAAGAAGATTAAAATGGAAAAGTCAAAGACAAAAGAGAAAAAGCCAAAGAAAGAGGGAAGGAAGAAGAAAGAAGATAGAAAAGAAAATGCAAAGATTAGTGCAGGCAACAGAAATGCACTCTAAGTGCTTTCTGGAGATTGATTGACACATACAGAGACAAAATCCCAAAAGAGGCTTGGGATATTTTGAGTACTACTGTATTTTGGGGGATGATCCGGCCATTTTTCGAGAAGAAGCTCACTGAAACTCAGCTACACAAACATGAGGCCGACTTGGAGATTATATTGAAGTACTTTGATGTTAAAAAAGCCAAGTTTGTGTTCGGGGACACAGAAATGGAAATAACATTGGAAGACATAAATCAATTGTTTGACCTGCCAACAACTGGTATTGAATGGGATCTAAGCAAGAAGGTGCTTAAGGAGGAACGGAAAGCATCTTCGATATTTGATGTCAATATGAGGAAAGAAACAGTAATCAAACCTGATCTGGAAAAGGCACTTGGCAAGGAGCTCAACAAGAAGAAGGCTAATCCCAAGATAATTGCGGCACTGATTATCATGTACCTCTTCAACGCATTCCTCTTCAGCAGGACATCTACAACCTTAACATGGGACCTCATCAACGCTTGTGAAGACCTAGACAACATAAACAGCTTCAATTGGGCAAAGATGGTACTCGATTTTCTGATGGATGGGCTTCAGAGGTATCGAAAAGATCATCCGTCAACTCTTTCTGGCTGCCTCCTTCTCATATATATAAGTACAATACATCATTTTCTTGAGTATTGGGGGGCAATAGACATCTATTGCCCCCCAATACAGTATAATTGGGTGTCTGTTGTTCATTTACTAACAAAAATGGTTTTTTTTACAGTACTGGTTCTTGGAGAAAACAAAGATCAGAAACTGGATTCAAGGAATGGAGGATGAAAAACCGCGATTTGTGAGGTGGTCAATAAAGGAGCTGTTCAACCTGCAGAAGCTCCACCAGAATCCAGATTAGCCGGAGGAGTTAATAAGAGAAGGGCCGTGGTTGGAACATAACTTCGTCAAGTTATTGGAGATGGAAGAGGAGCAGGAAACACCAACTTTCACCAACTGGGTAAGTTAGTAGGTACATTGGAACTTTACAAATTGTCTATTGCGGGGCAGTAGACCTGTCTTGGCACACCAATACTGGGTTTATAATGTCTCTATTGGGGGGCAATAGATATCTATTGGACCCCAATACAGGTTTTGTAAAGTGTCTACTGGCCCCCAATAGACGTCTATTGCCCCCAATGATGGTAATTTTTTTTTGACTTTTTTGTTGTTTTATTGGTTGCAGGTTCCACAAGCGAGTCAGGAAGAGAAAGAAGAGAACATTAGGGTTACTGGGAACATGAGAGTTCTGCTAAAGGAGATGAATACAGTGATTGAAGACGAAGGTGACAAAAAGAAATTGGAAGAGAAAATGAAGACTATCTTACAAGCAAATGAAAACTTGGCAAACCATATTAAGGTGCTTTGGGAAAAGATTATGGTTGCTGATGACAAGATTTTGTCTATGGAGAACAAAGTGACTAAAGTGATGCAAGAAAACAGAGCGCACAAAAACCACATCAGAGCTCTGAACAAATTGTTGGCAAAGGCAAATGGGAAGAAACCTGATGAGGAAAGTAGTGATCAGAGAGCTAATCAACTTCAGATGGTGCTGGTGTCAACGGAGCAAGAAGATGGAACGGGGTATGAATATGATAGAGGCCAAGCTGAATATCAACCTCAAACACCAGTGAACGAAGAACCAAGGGGAGGTGATCCAGTTAACGCAGTTCCTCAATCTTTCAAGAAATCAGAAGAGGAAATACTAAATGAGGAGGAGATACTAAATGCTGTAGAAGCAGAAAAAATAGATATAATTGTCTCGACAATTCTCGAAGCAGCTAATTCGGCAGAAATGGCAGAACCAGAGAAGAAAGAAACTGCCACAAAGACAGAAGACATGAAAGAGAAGGAAAAGGTTGCCATGCATTCTATTGAGAGGAACGTGAAACAAAACAAGAGAAAGGCATCAACTAAGGACAAGGATGAGGATTTTGAGTATGACACTCCAGAGATCTTGAAGACTTACGGAAAGAAAAGAAAGACTGCTCCACAAGAACAGCCAAAGCAGAGAAAGAAAGCCGAACAGAAGGTGGCAACAAACCTGCAGAAAGGGAAACAAGTGGAGCAGCCAATTCAAATTAAAGATGTGAATTGCGAGAAGTACACTTGGAAAACTTTAAAGCCTCAACTCGCAAGACACTACCAGCAATTCTTTGAGATGGTTGATGACAATTTGTAAGTGTATAGCATAACTATTAAAATTTGAATATTAATGGATTATAGACATGTAATAACTACACATTTTTTTGTTTGTGCAGATATACCTACTGGACAAGTAGAAATGGCATAATAGGGGTAACAAGGGGAGACATGAAGATTATCATCCAAGAGGAAGATTTGGATATTAGTGTAAGTATTAAATTTTTGTTTGTTTTGGTCCCCAATAGTCAACTATTGTCCCCCAATAGGCATATATTGGTCCCCAATATGTGACTATTGGGGGGCAATATAGGTGCTGAACTTCACATATGTAATACTAACAAATTAAACGATGGCAGGTGATCAAGGCTTACACTGAAATATTACAGAATGAACTGAAAGAAAAGAAGACTCAGATTGGATTGCTGGACATTGAAGCAGCGGTAAGTAATGAAGCAAAAATAGAAGCGTGTCTATAACAATTGAATGATTTAATATGTGTCTATTTCCTGTACAACATGAAAAGAAACTGGCAGACTTCAAGAAAGAAGGAAAGAGCCTTTTGAAAGACGACTTCAAAGGCCATGTGATTGAAATAGAGTTATTTCTAATTGAACAACTGTGGAGTAACTTCAGCTACCCCAAGGTGCTCATCCCGATCCACCATTGCTACAGCCAGCACTACACACTGCTTATCATCGACAATGAGAAAAAACGCTTTGTTCACATGAACTCTATGCTGCCTCCAAAGAAGGAATGGACAAAAGATAATCACCACTACACCAACGCAAACTGGGTGGTAAGTAATAATATCAAAACACTTTGTTTATTTTTCAAAGTGGTCAAATTTAGAATGTCTATTGATGCTTCATGTATCTGTATCAAACAGGTAAAGCACATAAGGAGGTTCATCCGTGATGTGAACATGACAGCCAGAAAATTTGACACTGACAGCCAGGATCAAGACAACACAAGAGAAAAGTGTAAAGGTGAGGACGCTCAAGGAGAACTTATCACTGAGGTTGAAGAAATGACCGAAAGAGAGAAAGAGGTCAGAAGGTGGATCTTGGATAATCATATAGGCGAACATGACTACGAGCTTGTAGAAGACTTCAACTGCCCTCAGCAGAAAACCTCATCGTAAGTGCTTCAAAAAGCTTTAATATTTGATTATGATGTGAAAAATGAAAATTTAATTATTACATTTGTGCCAAGTTTTCAGTCTATTGGGGGCCAATACATGCCTATTGGGGGGCAATAAGTACTTTGTTGAGGATCACTAAGTTTAATTCATGATTTACAGGGGGGACTGTGGGCCTTTTATGCTCTATTTCATGGAAAGCATAGTTCACGGAGTGGCACCGAACAAGAAGAAAGCCGATGACATGAGGAAAACAATTCTTGAGAGGTTTGCAATGGAGGAATGTGGTTGGAGTGTTGAAAGATACCATAAAGAAGCTGCACTTACTGCAGGAAACGCACAAAGCTAGAAAATGTAAATTTAAGACCCATATTAATACTACTTTGGGATGATTTGAAAGCTTTTCAATATATTTTCTGTTAAGTTGAAAGAATTTGTTTCCAGTTTCTACTGTTTATCATATCACAGGTCAATATTTAAAATACAGGCCCATATTACATACCTGTGCATTTAGACCTCAGAAACCAGGTTCTATTGGGGGGCAATAGACATCTATTGGCCCCCAATAAAACTTGTATAGAGCGCCAGAAATAAAATAGTAGGACATCAAACTACATTGCAAATATGCAGGTGTAAAAATTCCACACTTGTTGAACTTCAAGACTCCAAAACTCAGGTTCTATTGGGGGCCAATAGATGTCTATTGGCCCCCAATAGACGTTTGTAGGGTCAGTTAGCTTTCACAACCCATTGGAAAAACTTGCAACTCAGAAACAGACATGCTAAAATGAAATAAGATAAAGTTAAAATGAAATAAAAATGGATAGAGCAACCGGAAAAAATCTCAATACAAGTTCTTGAAAAACACTATGCCAAAAAACTTATCAGACGACAGACAGAAACTGTTGTCTGATTTGGAGTGCCACCGTTGTAGAGCGAGCCGTTGTCTGTTGAAAATTCAGACAACGGTGCAACACAGTTGTCTGATAAACAAACAGGCAACGGGTATGTGTTATAACTGTTGTGTGATGGTTCGACAGATGGCTCGGCAGATGCCATGCGCAGCTGCGCAGCAGTTGAAGCGCTTCCTTCAGACAACAGTGCTTGGTTTCAAGCTGTTGTATGTTAAGCATATCAGACAACATACTTTTATTTTTTGTGTTGTCTGATTGATCCTCAAACTTCAATGCTTAGACTATATATGTTGTATGATCAACATTTGGGACAACGGAGTTCAATTGCAACTGTTGTCTGATTTAGTTTTTGGACAACAGAGTTCAATTGCTTCTGTTGTGTGAGTATAAATTAAAAGAGACTGATTTGTTAAAAACTGATGTGTGATATGAATGATTGCAGTGTGTTTGTCCCAATTTTGGCCATTCAGACAACGGGCAGTTGTCATTATATTTCTATTCTGTTGTCTGATTATTTGAACATCCCATTCCTGAATTAAATTGTACAATATTTGGTCCATTTACCAAATGAACAGTAGTTCATCAAATATAAACATTGCAAACCATCAAATATTTCAAATAAGAAAAGCATTCTAGTGCATGCTCATCTACTTGGGACATCAAAAAGTTGATACATATATATCTATTGTTCCAAAACATGCCACACCTGGTGCATGACAATCTACCAGCAGAGAAGCACAAAAAATATGCTTTCTTTAGCAAAAATGTACCAGCAACAAGCGTGCTACTTCATGGCTTATGCACATGTGTTGACAACAAACTTCCCCCACTCATTTCGCACTTGATCCGCTTGGGTGTATTGGTTGTTGCCTCTCCTCTCCCACTGAAATCAGTTTATTATATCAAAATGATTAGTTAATCGTTAATCATTTTGGTGAATGAGGCATGGACATGATAACAAAGTTATGAGAAATCGAGTCAAGTGACTATATTTACTTAGCTGCATATGAACTGTTATTGACATTTTACAAGAATGTAGAGAAGTTGTGATCCAGATCTCTTCACTTCACATAATAAAACACAATAAACAGGAGGAAACCTGAAAAGAAAGAATAAAGAAGGTTGGATGTAACAATGCTGTTCATGACAGAACAAGACTTACCAAGTGCCAACATCTTATTGTGCACATAAAAGGTTAATCATTGTTCATTTATCAGGGGGGAAATTTTAAACTTTAAGACAATTTACCTTGATATCTTGACATTCATAAATACATTCATGAATCGTCCAACCAGGTCCTTCTCTTGATCTGCAAAACAAGCAAAACAGATACTGGCCAAATTAGCCCATACATCACATTCAAGAAAGCTAGGGACTGTAAGTACCAGAATAGAGGTTGTCCCAGAGTCTTAATATTCAAAAAAACTTAAACAAGACTCAACTGTGGAACACTAAATAATGAGGATGCACCCCACTCTCTTACCTCAGGATTCACAGATTTTGTTCTCATATCATGCTTGCACACGGGGCAGCATGTCCCCCATTTTGTCAGCCATGAGTCCATACAGCTTGAATGAAATTCCTCAAGTAACTCTCAAGTGATTAATGGAAATTTTTAAACAACGGAAGACAAGGTATGAAATGCTAACTTATATGATGTCCTATTACTACTACCAGTTGGCAATATACTGGAAAAGAAAAGACTATATAATATAACACTTTCATGTTACTCACATTCATTTGTACATCTACCACAGGCTCAAAAACAGAGTTAGATGCCCTTGAATAGCAACCTGGATCTTCTTCCTACTCAAAAAAGTAAGGCAGATCAAGATATATTAATTAAAGCTCTTGCTGACATAAAAAAGAAAAAGTAAAGATCTGAAAAATCTAAAACCCATGGGTTTAACCCAAATGGTTATGAAGGGTGGGTAATAGATTGATAGGGTTAGAATAGATTAGGTCAGGGGTTCGATACCCTCCAATGTCATACAGAACACACACACAATAACAATTTTTGTGTTTTTATAAATAATGTTTCATAATTAGAAATTTTATATTTTGAAATTCTCATGGAAGCAACATTATATTAGTTGTCAACCCTCATATAAAGCTTCCATTTGGAAACTTGTGGGTGTTGATCTTCTCAGTTCAAGGGGGATTCCAAAAATCACACTGTCCCTTTGCTGATGTTATGAACTTGCCATGAAATATCAGTTTATCAAATGTTTAGCAATAAGCCATACCGAAACCGGCAAGCAAATGTTTAGGTAAGCACAAGGAAACATATATAAAATTATATATGAGCAGAATTCAAACTAAAATATCAGATCAACATCAAAAAATCTTCCTTCCAAACACAGTTTGCCTTCCACAATATCACAGCATACCAAAACAACCAGCCCCAACCAATTTTTCGATATTTAAAGAAAAAAAAAAGTACTAAACAGGGAATGAAACAAATTTCTGATTATTATTCTCTCTCTTCTCTCTCCCTCGCACCACCACAGCTGCAACTGCAAGAGGCAGCCTTCCTCATCTCCCCAAAACCCAGTTCCACATTCACCTTCTTCTTCTCAGCTCCTCAATTTAAGCGAATGAAGTAAGCCCAACAATTTCTTCTCTTTCTCTTCTGATTATGCAATTCTTATTGAATTCGAGTTGCTACGAACACCCAAACCCAAATTCATAGAATTCCAATTTCTCAAGATTAATTTGGGTGATATGTAATTTGAGCAAGAGCAAAAGCAGGTCCTTTGGTGCCCTGGTCTAGCCCAACGGCCACCGTCAGCACTGTCACAGTCGCCCAATAAGACGACGACATTCCTCCGGAATCTAGTATTCGTTTCGAATCCCATCTCCTATCTTTGTACCAGGACGTGAAGAGCTTGAGGAACTGAGCGACAGCGCAGGCGAGGAAGGCGGAGATGACAGCGAGATTCACCGAAACCGCTGGCATTCACGACGAAGACAACGTCGTCGCGCTGCCGGAGGTCGCATTCACAGCTATCACCACCTCGTCCTAGTAATTAAAGTATTTTCTTCTAAAAAAATATAACTAAAGTATTTTTATTATTATTAAATCTCATTTTCTTTTTCCTGATAATTAATTAAGCTAACTATGGTTAATCATGAGTATGATTTATAACAGATGGCATCACCATCTAGGATCTAGGAGATAGTGGTGAGCAAATTTGAATCATTTAAGTCTCCTAGTACATATGTTTATATGTTGCTGCAGGATTAGAATTCTATCAGTCTTTATTACTTTATGACGACTTGTGATAACCTACACTAGACCAAAACACACTTTGTGTGTGGGTTTAATTTTTAAAAGAAAAAACAAACAAAATAATCATTGGAGAAACGTGGGAAGTTTTGGAATTTGTATTTTTTTCCTCCTCTTTTGTTGTGGAACTGTGGAAGTGGGAAGTTATAAAGAGAGATTTTAGGGGGAAATAAATTAAAATTTTATTCTATTATTTTGTTTATCTATACTATTATTAAGAAAAGAGGGTTTGTTAGCCAAAATCTAAAATTTTGACATAATTGACCCTAGAATATTAATAAACTTTGAGAATTAATTAAATCACAAGGATAATTAAGACATTTACAAAATGTATTTTTCTTTAAAAAATTTGAAAAAAATTATCCACAACCCACTTTTCTCTCTCCCACTTTCTTTTCTCTGCAATAACCAACTTTTTTCTTCTTCTTTTTTCTAAAAAAAAAAAATTAATAGCTTGCACATGCAGAGCATGTGTGGAAAAATGCTAGTACTACATTAATAGTACATGTATTTTAAGTAACCTAGTCAAAGATGGTTAAATAACCTAGTTTTAGTGAAAATTGCTAAAACTTGATGTCATATATAC